>RJWJ010024902.1:0-24423 GCA_004363605.1 Indri indri | reverse complement strand
CCTGCCTTCTACTATGTTCAGTGCCCCCAAGCCGAGAACATCTTTGCTACAAGTTCTCCAAAGAATAAAACTCCTCTCCCTTCCTGGGGTGAGGTGGTCATCTGGCTGCACAGAGAAGGGAGAGTGTTAAGGCTCCAAGGGTTCTGTTTGCAGACTCTGGGGCAGTCGCCTGTCTCCAGGGCCTCTCTTCCGCCATACTTTCTGTAGTACCTGGAACCTCTAAGCAAAGAGTCCTTTGGGAACTAGGCATGACTTTTCCGCCACCTGCCAGATCCACATGTCCTACCCTCTGACACTGAAAACACATATACTGTTACTTCCTTTAAATGCCATTCCTCCAACCGCTTGGAAAATATTGTTGAGGTATCTTAAACCCCTTTTCTATCTTCCCTGTTATTTTTATCCCCGTTGGTTAATATCATTTTTTTCTTATAATTTTCATTTTAGTGTGGTTTTTATAAGACAAAAAAATATGATAAATTAACAAGTTTAATGCTCTGTCTCTTAAATAGATATGTATTTTTAAAACTACAGACATATAATTATATGTGGACTAGAATAAAAGCTCCATGAAGATTTTGAATGTTCTGGCCACCACTGTTTTTCCAGTATCTAGAACAGGGCTTGATCCAAAATCACTTTGGCATGAATGCACACACACACACATATTTACAAAATTGAAGTCAATTTCTATGTGAAGTATTTTTACACTGGTAAAATACACCATTTTCACATGGTATATTTCTATACCATCTTCTCTTTGTTGATGTTTCGCTGATATTTAATCTTTTCTTAAATTTCTGTTGAAACATATCTTCACAGTATTCTACTGAATGGGGATTTCGTAAATATAGTCCACATTATTGCTAAAAGCAAACCTTCATTCTACGGAAGGATTTAGAAATAACCGAGGACGCGTGTAAGGGTGTGTATGTATATATAGCCACCGATTTAAATGGAAAACAGCTTCTCCTTGTTTATCCTTAGCAGTTGAGCTCAATGTCTCTGAAGATATATAAAATCACTCCCAGAGATAGAAAATTTGTATAACACTTGAGGTTTGCCATAAAAAGCAGACCTTGTCTTGAGTTGCGCAGCACACACTCGCTCTGTGGCAGTCACACGTCATTTAGGAAGGGCCTCCGTGTAATTTGATTGCACAGACCCCAGAGTATTATATAAGTACAACATGCAGTTCAATAGAGATAGACTGAAAAGTATGTCTTTTCCCTCCTTTAAGTAACTTAAAATCTTTTATTTTTAATGGGTTAAAAATCCTGAAAACATTGTATTTATTGACATCTTCAAATTTATGATTAACTGGAGATATACAGTGTAGTCCATACTGAAGATAAATTCTCCCTTTTTAGTATTCTTTCATCTAATTTATCATTTTATCTCTCTTTTCCTCTTATTCTGCCTTCTTGACCACCTGTCTTCCTAGCTTTTTAAATATTTCTCCCTTTTTCTTTCCCTTCTGTCTTCTTTCCATCTCTCATTATTTTTAATAATGAAAACCTTTTGAAAACACAGACTAAATAGGCAAGTTTGAGATTCATGTTCCAAAAATTATATCATTTTTGTCTTTTGTACCTAATGCTTAATTTGCTGAATGAAGGTTTATTACTCTGAATTTCAAAGAAGTACCATTCAAATAAAGTTGGAGCAATCTGAAACTGTAATAGAATGTGGGATTAATTTCAATGCTACTCATAGTGTGATATATGGTCTTCTACTATGAGGAACAAATAATTAATTGGAAAACTGCATCTGTCTCTCTCTTTCATTCTCCGCAAATCACACTTATACATTTTCTGTGTGTGTTTGCGTGTGTGTGTGAGAGAGAGAGAGAGAGAGACAAGGGAGAAGATCGTGAACTATTTAGTCAAAAGGTTTTACAGAAGAGGACTTTGAGCAAGTTACTAATTACTCTCAGTCCTACGTCATACAATGAGGACATTTATACTTGCTGCTCAGGTTGTTATCACACTATTTAAATAGCATCATATATTTAGTTGTTGGTTTGGCATAGAGCCTGATAAACACTCAGCTGGGACAGAAACCGTTCAGCAAACGCCGTGTTCTTTCCTCCCTCGGATTAGAGGAAGACCACGACTGCTAGCTGCCCTTAAAGACAAGAACCACACACTACTGGAACTCTTGTGAATGGACTGTGAGCAAAGTGACATGCACCGTTGCTTCTTCTGGACAGTAAATACTCGCATACATCACTCACTCTGCTCTTTCTCTTCCAGCTGGTGCTGAAGCTAAGCTTGACCTTGCAATCCTGTAATAAATATAGCATAGACTCCAATGGCCTGGATTCCTGCATAACTGCGTGTAGCAAACACCCCTCTCAGTCTTGCCCTGTCCAAGACAATTTGGACGTTCCCTCACCTAGACGAAATTGTAGTCGGTGTTCTTCCCGACCGTAGGTCCTTCACCTCCTTCCTCTTAGAGCAGTTACTTTAGAAAACTCACAATTACAAATTTTCTCTGCTCTTTTGAAATATATATAAATCTCCCAGCCTCCTGCCAGTTTTATGATATAAGAAACGTCTTTCCCAAGGACCTGAACTAGCTCTTGAAAATATAAAGATGGAAAGAGATAGCACCCCTATCTCCCAGTCTCTGTAGGACGGTAGGAACCTAACATCATGGGCAGCCAATTAGCAAACACAGATGGCCTAATCACAGAGAAGAATATTTGCAAACTCAGGAATAACTCAATGTGCTTAACACATCCATTAACCAACCTCCCCTCTAAAAATCCCCAGTACTTTCTCACTGGCTTAGCCCAGAATCTAAAAGCCCTCGTGCTATTTCTTTCAGAGAAGTCAGGTTCAGTCTCTCTGTAACCTATTACAAGAGTTTTGAACAGTCTTTCTTGCCTGTTTAACTTTGTCTCATAAAATTTTTACTTTGGCATCTCCAACCAACCAGTTTTTATTACTATGTGAGAAATAATATCTATTGTGTTTGAGTTACTCTAAATATTGGGAGCCTGTATGCAGTACAGAAATTGGAAACTTGAACTGGGGTGCTGCAATGACAAAAACCTGAGATGCATAGACATAGCTGTCATGAGAATTTAGAGGTGACAAGTTGAGGTCAGTAGGAAAATAGATTCAGCAGGCTGGAAGGGTGGAGAGAACTGATGTGATGAGTCGAAACACCGGGTAAAATTCTGAGAACTCTGAATGCAGACCAGTTACCTACTTTGGGGGATTGGGTAATTAGAAAGAGCCAGAATGGTATGTGTTTTGTTTATTCCTTGCTTCTTATATCAAGGTATTACAATTAAGAGATTAGCTCAGGAAGAGTTCCTGGTTTAAGAACAGAGATACAAGTGAATAAAGTCCAGAATTTTGAGTTTTTAAGAGTTGAAAAGTTAAAAGCTTCTGTAACCCGAGAATAGGAAATAAGACTTAAAAAGCAATTGGATGAGAAAAAAATCCCTTTAATAGTTTATCAGAACTCACCCCTGAGGCACAGCCTATTATTCAAATAACCTCAATGACCATTTAGTTGAAAAAATAAAAATAAAAAACAAGGATGAAAGAGAAAAGACAGACAGACACTTCTTTTGTTTCTAAGCCACTGCGTATTCTGGGAGTCCAGTTATCAGAAGTTATATACCAACATTAGGCAAACCATATGGGCATGCTGACAAGGGCCATCAGGAAAGATTTTTCATGTTCATAAACACAGTTGGTACTAGAGAAGTGTCCTGGGATTTGATCTAAATCCTTAGCCCAGCCCTGCTGAGTCCTTTGGTAATTCACGTAATTGTCCTTGCCTCAATTTCTACGTTTGTAATGATTGTTGGAATTGATCACTTAATCTCCTTTTACATGATTTTTGTACTTCAAAATACGGACTGGTAAGGACTGTAAGAAATATGACTAACGGAACAGGATTCGAAACTTATGGTCAATTATTTTACTCCCATTCGTCTGAAAATTAAAGGGCCTCTGCTCCCTAGCAGGCCACTTCAACTGCCAAGAAACATTCCAACTCACACAGCATGCTAAGCTCCTCATGGATCTAGGGAATAAGAAATACACAAACATGCAGACATCTAAATAGAAAGGCATATTCTATACTATTAAAAAATCTTTGGAATATTTTTTAAAGCAGAATAGCATATCAAAATTTTTTTTCTTGTGTAGAGAACCAATAAGAACATGCGGTATTTCTTTGATCATTATAGCATAATATTTGTGTACAGACCTTTGCATTGATTGGTGTTGTGCTAAATTTCAAAGAGCAGCAATCTAGTTCTTACAGAGTTGAGTGGCCTAGATATTAGTAAGGATATGCATGCTAATGATGATGAACCAGCTGTCCATGGAAAAGCTGATTTAAAGCATATTCAGTTTTATCATTCTGACAGCTCGCATGGGAAAACATACCATATTCATTCCCTTTCCTTGTGCTAGAGTCAAATTAGAATTTCATTTAAAGATAAGGAGCCAATATCATAGCATTTTACATTCTCATCTTTATGACCTACTTATTTTTAATACTTGCTGTTAAGAGATGGGCATTCTTCAATGTCAGATGGGAGTGGTTTTATGTCTCTCTCTTTTTTTTGTTTTAGTGATTTTTTTGAAATAAAAATTTCTTCTCTCAAACCCACATTCTGTAATACATATTAGATCATCTTTATTCTTTTGTTATTCCATTTAAAAATTTTCTCAGCGGGACCTCTTTTTATATTTTCTTTTTTCACATTTAATATGACTTCATTGTATTAAAAATATCATTCCATAGTGTTTCATTCATTTCTAATTAGTGGTAGATAATTAATTTCTAATTAGAAATAGATAACAGTAATATATGCCTCTGTGTATAATATTTTAAATGACCATAATATCATTTTGATTAGAAGAAACTATTATTAATCTAACTTTTTAATGCCCTCTTTGGCAACTGAACTAAAAAAGACAGAAATTATCAGACTATATTAGGACACAGAGATTAGAGGCAAAGAAAAAGAAACTGAGTTAAGATTTCAGACATCGATTTTTCTTGGAAAACACTATTGTATCAGCACCAATGTTACTTATAACAAGGGCCAGGTAAAGCTAAATTTTATGCTGCATGTTAGTAACTTCCAGTCTGTGAATTCTGTCCACTGTCCACTCTTTCTTTCTACATGGTACAATGCCCTCGAGTTACCCAAGAGTTTGTACTCCCTCCTTAAAGATATATCTCCCCAACCTCAATTTATTCTGCAAAACATCCGTGAATCCACACTACATGTGACACCAATACAGGGTTTACTGGAACAAAACTTATAAGCAGAGACAGAGTGGAATACATGTGGTCTCCTAAGCTCTCATTATCCCACAGCTTGGGGTAGGCGCAGAGTCTCCAAATACCATGTCCAACAACCCTACAGAGAAAGGTCCTGAACTTGTAATGTTCTGTATGTTTACAGAAACAGGTGTGCATGGTAGGGAGGGAGGTAGAACATTCATGCTACACAGAAGCAATACGAAACAGCTGTGTTCACGAGGTGGAGCCAGCCATGGAACCCAGTGGCTGGAATGAGCCTGTGTTTTGCGAGCTAACTCATCCCGCTGAGCCAGCTCTTGATAGCCCAGCAGAGCAGGGGAGGACACTAGCCTCCAGGGTCATCTAGTTGGTTTTTTCGCATCCCTGTGAAAACTTTTCTACCTTGTCTTCTATTTCTCAGCGTCCTAATCTTTGCTAGAGAAATCACAAGTCAATGATTGCCATTCATTAAAACATGGTACGATTATTATTAATACTTTATATGGATAATGTAATACTCATAGTCATAATCATAACCTTCATGATAATAATAAAACAACCAACTCGTGCTTATTGAATCCTTACTATGTTACCAAGCACTATGCTAAGCACTTTATAGGCATTAAATCATTTAATTGAATTCTTACAAGAATCCCATGAGATAAATACTATTATTTGTTCACAAACTATATGGATATTAAAAGTGTGCATTAGTAAATTAGAACTGAACTTAAAAATAGGGAATTTGAACACTTTGGCATTCTGGACAGGAAAGACGCTGGAGAAGGATATACAACTTTTTTCGTTTTACCTGAATCATACCAATTCTGATCGTTTTTTATTAATGTGAGGAGGCACAGATCAGCTAGCTTTCCAGAAATATGCTAACGTATCTGGAAGTGAAGGTATGAGGAACAAATTTCTGTGTCCTGAAGATTAAACAGAGAGATGGCAGCCCTCATAAATTAACCACAACCGATTTAAGCAGATATCCACTGTAGGGAAAGCACAAAACAATACAAAATAAGTATTCTCTTCTTCGGTTTTCAGAAGATCTATCTCCAAAAATACATAATTCATGCATCTATCAGGTCACTTTCTTGTCAGCATCACAAAGGGAAGCAGGGAGGAAGGGCCATTTTCATACTAATCAGTCACAGAATATTTACATTACAGCCCACTGCTGTTCTTTAAATGTGCACACTTGCTGCAAAAGCCTAAATGTCCTATGAGTTATTAAAGCATCGAGACTGAATTGGAACATTGGCATTTTTAAGAGTAGACTGTAAAAAAATTACCATTCAATTCCCGTTACCCTTTTCTCCCTACCATTAGCTCTCCATTTAACAACCTGAGGTCTCTCTAACAGGCCTTTGATTCCTGTATTCTTTCTGCAGCTTTTGCAGTAACCACTTTGGAATCTTAAAGCTGAGAGCAGTCACCCTCATTTGCCCTTCTCTTATCCAGCAACAGATCGCTACTTAATCCCCATCTATTTTTAAAAGGAGTTCACCAATATGTTTTAGGTGGAAGAAAAGAATACTAAACACTCTAATTGCCCTGAAAGTACTATTTCCATTGTCAGTTTCACCTTAGAAGTACAAGAAAGACCGCAAAGCCTAGGACTAAGATGGGTATAGCATTGTGATCAGCTATTCAGCAAACACTTGGTTTTCATACGTACACAAAGCAATAAGGTCATGCACAGCAAATAACAGAATTAAGAACAGATATCCTGATACTTTATTCTCTTCTCAAAGACCCTACTTCAAAGAAACACGAAAAATCAGTGAAACGGACCTATTTAAACTTCTACAGCCTCTTTTTTATTGATAGTGTAAGGTGTTCTTTTTGCAGCCTAGTTTCATTTATTCTGTGTGTCAGGGAACTGGATTTTTCCCAACTGCTTTGGAAAATGATGCCACAGTTTAATAGATGTCACTAGCACAGAGGAACTTTCATGATGTTATGACTAAATTTTTATTTTCTTAATTGCATACGATTATTTCTAATTATGTTTACTGGTATGGTGCTAAGTAATTATGTTCCCTTCTTCCTGTTAACACCCTTCAAATATTAGTAGCAGTTATGTCCCTCATTAATTTTAGCCGAGAAGGCTATGTGTATTTAATTTTGCATTATTTTCCAGATTTGTGTCAAATTTTCCTCCTCTTCCAACATGTTTTGCTCCCCTACATGCAAAGTGATTCTGTGTTTTTTTAGGATATGTGGTTTTTACACCTCTGATGCCTTCAGCCCCCAATCCTAATGGTGATTGACAGTGACTCATTTTTTACTTTTTTACGTGATCTCGAGCTAAATCTTATATTCATCTTTCTATAATTCATCCTTGCCCCCTCTCACCTCCAGCTGGATTGTCTTAACATCCTTTTCAGAAAAGGTCAATTTGCGAAGAATAAACTGAAGTCAAGCCATTACTAGAAAAATAATAGTGTGAGGTAATAAGACCTTAAGCTATAGTAGTAGCACTCAGAAGAACATTTAAGAGGCCAGGTTTTAGTAATAGTCCCTGAAATTATGATGTCCCTAGACTACTGGACAAGAGCCCTAAAATCTATCAGAAAATTATCCTGAAGACATAATTTAGAGACATTACATATTTTTCTAGTCTTTCTTTATATTTTAATAGGTAATTAGAAATACCAAAAACACTTGTGTTTTAGAAATGAGAGAAGCAATTTTAAAGTAAAACCCTAAATGAGATATATTTCTCACATAATCTGCAGGGAGCCTCCGTGACAAACAGGCAGGATACTCTCATGGGTATGGGACTGGTTTTCTGTGTTTGCAGACAGGAAGACTTGCAGCTGAAAGGTGATACCATTCAACATGTAGCTGAAAGTGAGAATGGTTCTAGAATTAAACTCAAACATGGAAGGCATCTGAGGAAGGATTTAATCCAATAGGTTTTTGTTAAATGGATTCCCCGGATGATACTCTTCAGTGCATGTAAGAACTAACGGGGGATAACTTACGGGATTTTTGCCTCTAAGTGTTAGTTCTTCCTTATGTTTACCCAAAATCCGCCTCCTCATAACTTCCGTTCATTGCTTCTCGCTGTCCCCTCCAGGGCTGCCGCACAACGAACGTAATTCCTCTTCTCTGTGGCACTTTTTCAAATATCTGAAAGCAGCTGCTGCAGGCCTCCAAAGTATTCTTCTTTCAAAGATGAATAACCCACAACCTCCCTACATTCCTTATCTCGTAGTTGGCAAGTTTTAAGTACCTTCGATATTCCAGTGGATTTCCCATAAATAAAATCTAATTAAAACAAAACTAAGCCAAACAAACTTTTAAATGCAGCACCTATAACTCAAGGCAATGGTCTAGTTCATAAAGCACTTCAGATGACTAAACCCCACTCCTTTTTAATATGCAGCCCATCACACCTGCTCCCTTTTCCAGCCTGTCTGTGCAATGCATGCTGGGAAACTAGGTGTAGGGTCTTCTATCTATATCCTTTTCCATATATGTATCTCTATCCTTATTTTTCTTCTTTCTGTAAATTAGGCCCCAAGTGCCAACTGTTGAACCCATAATTTTGATCCCTCCTTGCTTCTGGGTAATCACAAACTAACTTTCAGCATGCCTGAGTGACTGAACAAAAGTTGACCAGTGTGAGGACTGTGAAGGAGACTTACGTAAAGTCCCGCCCGGGCTGGCACTCATTCGTCATTAAGCATTTTGGGTGCAGTTCATCACCTATTATGAAGCCACCTAACTGTGCAGCCACTCTCCCCATGTGTCTCAATCTCATCTTCCAGGACGTGAAGCTGGATTTGATTTACACCATGTCTACCACACGCCTATGACCAATCATCCCTTGCCCAAGATGAAAAAACACTAGAATGGCGGGTTTGAGTTTCGCTTTTCATCCATATTATAAACTCTATTAACTGTTACAGTAATTGTGTGGTTTTGAATATTGGAATATTTTTTAAATCATTGATACTTTTTATATTTCTGTTGGAATCTTTTTGTATATATTATGTTAAGTGGATTTTCATTAAAGTATTAATTATATGGCCTCCTCACTATCTTATTACCTATTTTACCTTTTTCCATGATTCAAGTACACTGAGAAACTTTATTATCAGTAATGTTCTTACCCTCTTCATTCTGGCCCTCCTTTCTAAGTGTTCAGAGTCATTCCACTCATAGATGGAATAGACTCAAGCAGAAACAGCTCTTTGAGGGACCAGATAATCCACCCACAGTCCTTAAGTAAGATAAAAAGCAAAAATTCAGAATAATGGGAATGAATTTGTGCAACTTTCTATAAAATTGAAATCAACACAAATCAACAGAAATTTACTAAATGTCTGCACTTCAATGCTGTGAGCTAGGAACTGTGGAGAATATAAAACATGTAAGTGCTGTTTTGTGAGGAAGAGAATACATAATCACGTGAAGAGAGGGAAAAAATGCTTAAATAACAGCACCAGACAATTATAAAAGAGATGTCACTAGACAGAACATGATTCATTGCTAGATGAATTATTCAGACAATAAATTTTACGAGAGTTCAGGAGAGGGAGTGCTCACTTCAGGCTGGGGTGGTCAGGTCCATGAAGATAAATGTGAGCTGGTATTGAAACAGGATAAATGAATAAACTTTAAACAAGAAGAGGGCAGAGGAGAGGACACTTTCGGAATCTGGCACAGTGTCAGTAAAAGTATTTGCTGGAATGACTGGAGTGTTAGGCAAACTTTTTTGGAAAGGTTTTTAGAAACTGTCAGAAAGAAAGGAAAGCAATCAGTAAGTTCTTGGAGAAACTAGTGACATATTTTTGGAAAGAAGATTGAAAAAGCTATTTGGAGAGAGGTGATGATTTGTGAAATGGCTTGGAATGGGAGCAAGCAGAGAACATGAGCTGTGGTAAGTAGGTAGTCTTGTCAGCAGCATAGTTTGGAGTAGCAAAAGATGAGAGACTGGAAAATAAGACAGAGGCAGAGAATGCCACTGGGCTTGCACTAAGGAATGGCAAAAGAGTCTTCTACGCATCACCCTTTGTCTTTTAAAAATAAACGCCAAAATAAAGGTTGAATGGGGATTGCACAATGTTCTTACCCATCTTGTTATTGAGATTATAGCTACAGGCACATAACATTGAATAGACTGTTATTTGTGTATCTGATATTATCAAATCGTTCCCACCACCACTCCATGGAGAGAGTTAGCATGAAATCTGTTTTGTGAGCCCAGGGCCAATAAGGTTTCTTCTTCCCCAGACCACGCTCAAAAGAGACATGAGTAAGTGGAGGAATCTAAGTCAGCCATCCATAGGGGCAAGGGCATAGAGGAAAGATTGCCAAGTCCAGAGTGCAGAGCAAAGCTAAGCAGGACGTGAGAGCTGGGGAGCCCAGTCAACAACAAGGCACTTACTTAGATGTCCTAGAGAAAAGTCTGGAAGAATCGTTGTGGCCCATGGCTGGCATTTATGTGGCTACAGTGATGTGTTTTAAAAACTGCAAATGGGAGGACAGTGTTGCCTGTGTGGTAATCTAGTCTTTCGACATTTGAATTCAGATGAGCATCCGCAGAGCATCCGCAGATCACCTTACAACCTGTGCAAACCTCTTGCATTACCGCATAGCTTCACTCATGTTGCCAAAGGTCATCCCAGGCATTCTTACCTGATGATTACTTTGAGGCCACTGTGTTGCTTCTTCCCTTCTCTGATTTCCCATGTGCACAAATCTTTTCGGGACTAATCTTGCCTCCCTTCTGACTGCTCTACCCTGCAGGGAACTCTGCTTTCTTAAAGTTCCTTCTTGCACAATTGTGTCCATACCACAAATGTCGTGCCTATCTTAGGCTGTCTCATATACTGTTATCAACAATTTAATTACAAGGATATTCTGTTATTTAAATTGTAAGCCTCTTGCATTATATGTTTTATCTCTTTACATATCTGTATGGTACCTAACAAAATGTCTTTTCTGATACATGTATAGATACACATAGTAGTCCAATATGTAATTATACATATGCACACACATATACAAAAATACATACCACTTTTAATGTGTAGTAACTCCAAATATGTCTAAGAGAATGCCCTGTGTGGAGAGGAATATGTTTTAATGATAGTGTATATACTCAGGAAGACTTTTTCTTCCCCTCACTTCAGCAGTTCAATCACAAATAATTATTTATATAGTGAGGTAGGTAGACCATAATTAAGTGTTCATGAAATCACTTCCTTTACAAAGTGTTTTCTAAAATGGCACTCTGGATAGTCTTTCCCTAAGACACTCCACAAACACATTTTAGTTACTAGATTCCAGCTAAGAAAATAAGCAGGTTTTCAATCAATACTCTTAGAAGAATGTCTCCCACTGATGAATAAATTACTGGAAAAGGCAATAACAATTAAATTCCCCACAGTGTAGAGAAGTAACTAGGCAAAGAATGAATTCAAATTACTGCCAAAAGATTTTGCATGAAAAGTTCCTGTCTTAGTCCACTTGGGCTGCTATAACAACTACCACAGACTGGGTGGCTTATAAACATCAGAAATCTATTATTTCTCAGACTCCAGGAGGCTGGGAAGTCCAAGATCAAGGTGCTGGCAGATTCAGTGCCTGGTGAGGGTCCACATCCTGTTCATAGACGGCCCCCTTTTCTCTTGTGCCCTCGCATGGTGAAAGGGGTGTAGCATCTCTCTGAATTTCTTTTATAAAGGCACTCATCTTGCGTCTCCACCCTCATGACCTAACACCACTCGAAGCCTCCACCTCTTAATACTATCACGTTGGGGGTTAACATTCAAACTTGAATTTGGGAGAGACCAAATTTGGTGAAGAACAAATAAATATTTGTTCTAGTGTAGCTCCACAAACCCATAGCAAAGATAATGCATGTTATGTGTTTCTAATAATGAGGTCTATAGTATACATTTTTCATAATATATGCATATACCCATTTTCCCAGTAGGCCTGCTATTCTAAACCATGAGGAAACACACATAAAAAAAAATCAAAAGAACCCTGTGTTAAAACCGACATGACTGAAAGAGGCATGGGAATATTCTGACACTTAGCAAGCTTTGCATTTTCTTAATCATTTTCAGTCTAGAATAGATGGAATACATTTGACAGGATGGCAGGGAACCTGCCACTTATCTTTTAAATTAATATGTTTCTGTATTATATAGAACACTAAAAGAAGCTGATTAAATGGTAGAACTAAAGTAATTGTTATGTAAATGTTATATCTAATTATCTACATTATCTTATAACTAAACAAGTAAAATTAGACTCTTCTATAATATTTGAGGCAAACTGAAGCAACACAGTATTAAGAGAAATCTTAAGTCTGACGACAATAAAAATATCTATTATAGAACATTTATTTTATGATAATGAAACTTATTTTATGATAAAGGATAACCAAAATGTTTAATAACCCAAAGTATTTTCAGGTGTAAAAGGTAATTTTTAGTCACAAATTGAGCTACCTTTCCCCATAATAGTGCTCCACCACACTGTCTTAATTGCTGTAGCAATGCAGTAATTCTTGATTTCAGGTAGTATTAATCCTCCAGCTTTGTTCTTTTTCAAAGTTGTTTTGGCCATTGTGGATTTGATTTTTACGTTTCCATATGAATTTTAGAATCAGTCTGCCAATTTCCTTTAAAACCTAATGCAATTTTGATTAAGATTCCATGTAGTCTATAGATTAATTTGGAAAGAATTGACATCTTAACAATGTTGACTTTTCTGATTCATGAACACAGTATATCTCACCACTTATTTAGATAATTTTATTAAAAAATTAAGAATTTTCTTTTTAAGACTATGACTAGAATGTGCCTTTTCCCCTAATTCTCTTAAGAGCTTGATAAATTTTTCAATATGCAGATTTAGATCTCTTTTTAATATTCTCCTAATATTTGTTTTAATTAAAGCTTTTCTCCATGCATTTATTTTTTTGTTCCTGAAACTCCCAGCCTGCCTAAGTGTCTCCTCCACACTATCATGTCTTCCTGTGACAACCACCCTTCCTTCCAAAGCTCTGTGCCGAGCTTCGAGCCCTGCTTTCACATGATTTTCCAGGCCACTGATTTGGCTTCTGATTTTGACTTTTTTATTATTGTTGTTATTAGTTTGAAAATTATATTTGCTACTTCTAGGAAGCCTTTTTTTGTGTTTTAATTGTTCTGTATTTTTAGGTTTGATTCTTATATCCCTTCCAGTAAGGCTGCTTTTTTAGGGGCTTTCTCTATCTAAGAAGTGCTTTTTCTATCTGTCCCTTCAGCTGCGTTGTGATTTTATTTTTTGTCCGATCATTAGGTTTTAGGTCCAGTGGCTGGGGCACTCGAAGCAGCAGCTTTCTGGGGAGAATGGTGCACTGTGGGCTCTGCCCTTGAGGAATGCAATTATTAGGTTTTAGGTCTTACAACAAAGTTAAAGATTCAAGAGAGCAGTTGTATAGTGCCTCAAGGCAATCATCCAAAAGAGAAAGGAGGAAATGACATTTAGGAAGAAAAAGTTTCATTTCAAAAGTGAAATTACAAGTCAGAAAGAAAATCTTATTCTAACTCCAATATTTAGGCATGTGAATATTAGTGCTTGCTTCTGCGATATGGATGAATGACCTCAGCTCATCACAAAATTATTTGCTAGAGGGTAAAAAAAAAAAATCAAATTAAAAAAAGATTATTTGCATATGACACCAAGGGTTATGACAAGCAATATTTTACTATTTGTACTTTTTAGGTTTAAATTTGCTTAACCAAAAACTCAACATTGTTGTTTTGAATACTCAACACCTGAATTTCATTTGGCATACCCAAGTGTTATTAATCATACCCCTCTCCAAAAACAAAAGAAGAAAAACTTATCAGAACTAGTCTCAACAAGAGAAAAACCAGATATGCTTAGTCTTTTCACTTTTAACACATTCTCATTTCCTTCTAGCTGTATTTTGTGACTCTTCTTTAGAAGAAATTAGATTTTTTTAAAAAAGTATACTAATCTTTCTTTTTCTCCTTCTTTCTTTTTTGGAACTAAAGAACATCCTTTTAAACAAATCTTCAAATATTATGAAACAAGAATTTAGGCTAAATTTGACATATTGAAGAGATGATGCTCAGTAATAAGAAAGCAAACAATCCAACTAAAAAATGAGCCAAAGACTAACAAACACCCCACCAAAAAAATACACAGATGGCAAGTAAGCACATGAAAAGATGCTCCAAATCACGTGTTATCAGGGAAATACAAATTAAAGCAAAAATGAGATACCAATACACACCTATTAGAATGGCCCAAATCCATAACACCAAATGCTGGCAGTTGTGTGGAGCAGCAGGAAGTCTCATTCACTGCTGGTGGGAATGCAAAATGGCGCAGCCACTTTGAAAGGTAGCTCGGCAGTTTCTTACAAAAATAAACATACTCTTTCCATATGACTCAGTGATCATGCTCCTTGGAATTTACCCCTAAAAAGTTGAAAAGTTATTTCTACACAAAATCCTGCATGAGATGTGTATAGTAGCTTTATTCGTAATTGCCAAAACTTGGAAGCAACCAGGATGTCCTTCAGTAGGTGAGTGAATAAACAAACTATGACAAATCTACACAATGTGATGTTATTCAGTGTTAAAAAGGAATGAGCCATCAAGCCATGACAAAATATGGGGGAATCTTAAATGCATATTCCTAAGTGAAAGAAGCTATTTGAAAAGGCATCATACTGTGTGTTTCAACTATATGATGTTCTGGAAAAGGCAAAAGTCAGGAGACAGTAAAAAGATCGGTGGTTGCCAGGGACTGGGGGGAGGGAGGAATGAATAGGTAGAACATAGAGGATATTTGGGGCATTAAAAATACTCTATATGATACTGTAACGGTGGATATCTGTCATTCTATGCTTGCCCAAACACACAGAATATACAACACAAACAATGAACCCTAACATAAACTATAGACTTTGGGTGATAATATATTCTGACACAGTCCTTTATAAGATACATGATTTTCAAATATTTTCTCTCATTTTTATATTTTTCATTCTCTTAACAGTGCCTTTCAAAGAGTAGTTCTTAGTTGTTTTTTAATATACTTTTTCATTTCAAAATATTACAGGGTACAAGTGTTGCTGTTACACAGATGAATTGCATAACGCTGAAGTCAGGGCTTTAGTGTGCCCATCACCAGAATAGTGCATATTGTACCAAATAGGTAAGTTTTTATCCCTCACCTCCTCCCATATGCCCCCCTTCTTAGTTTCAATGTCCTTTACACCACTTTATAACCATGTGTACCCATCATTTAGCTCCTAAATGTTGTCAAGAACACGTAGTGTTTGTTTTTCCATTCCTGAGATACTTCACTTAGGATAACGGTCTCCAGCTCTATCCAATTTGCTGCAAATGGCATTATTTCACTGCTTTTTATGGCTGAGTAGTAGTACTGTGTATCTGCACACACACACACACACACACACACACACACACATACACACATTCTTTATCCACTCATCAACTAACGAGCACTTAGGTTTATTCCACATCTTTGCAATTGTAAATTGTGCTGCAATAAACATTTTGGTACAGGTGTCTTTTGATATAATAATTTCTTTTCATTTTGGTAGATACCCAATAGTGGGATTGCTTTATTAAATCATAAGTCTACTTGTAGTTCTTTGAGGTATCTCCATACTGTTTTCCACAGAGGTTGTATTAATTTGCAGTCTCACCAACAGTGTATAAGTGTTCCTTTTTCACCACATCTGTGCCAACTTCTATTGTTTTTTGATTTTTTAATAATGGCCATTTAGATAGCGGTAAGGTGGCATCTCATTGTGGCTTTAATTTGCATTTCCCTGATTATTAGTGATGTTGAGCATTTTGTCAAATGTCAGCTGGTCATTTGTATATCTTCTTTGGAAAAGACTCTGTTCATGTCTTTTGCCCACTTTTTAATGAGGTTTTTTTTTTCTTACTTATTTCTTTGAGTTCCTTATAAATTCTAGATAGCAGTCCTTTGTCGGATATATATATCTGACAAATATTTTCTCCCGTTCTGTAGGTTGTGTATTTACTCTGTTGATTATTTCTTTTGCTGTGAAAAAACTTTTTAATTAAGTCTCATTTATTTATTTTTGTTGCTGCTATATTTGCCTTTGGGGTCTTAGTCATAAGTTCTTCATTTAAGCCAATGTCTAGAAGAGTTTTTCCTATGGTTTCTTCCAGAATGTTTATCTTTCAGTTCTTACATTTAGATCTTTAATCCACCTTGATTTTTGTATATAGCAAGAAATAGAGATCAAGTCTCATTCTTCTGCGTGTAGCTATCCAATTTCCCTTCACTATTTATCAAATAGGGAGTCCTTTCTTGTGCATATTTTTGTCTGCTTTGTCAAAAATCACGTGGTTATAGCTATATGGTTTTATTTCTGGGTTCTCTATTCTGTTCCACTGGTCTATGACTTTATCATTATACAAATATCATTCTGTTCTGGTTACTATAGCCTTGTAGTATAATCTGAAGTCAGGTAATGTAATGTCCCCCATATTTATTCTTTTTGCTTAAGATTGCTCTGGCTATTTGGGCTCTTTTTTGGTTCCATATGAAATTTAGGATTTTTTTTCTAGATTTGTAAAAAGTGACATTGATATTTTGATGGGAATTTAATTCAATCTGTAGATTTCTTTGGGTAGTATGGATATTTTAGGAATGTTGATTCTTCCAAACTATGAGCATGGCATGTTTTTCTGTTTGTGTCATCTATGATTTCTTTTGACAGTGTTTTGTTGTTCTCCTTGCAGAGATCTTTCACCTCCTTGGTTAAGTATATTCCCAGGTATTTTATTTTCTTTGCAGCTATTGTAGATGGTATAGCATTCTTGATTTGATTCTCACCTTGACTGTTATTAGTATATAGAAATGCTACTGATTTGTGTACATCTGTTTTGTAATCAGAAAGTATGCTGAGTTTAACTATCAATTCTAGGAGTCTTTTTGTGGAATCTGTAGGGTTTTCTAGATACAAGATCACATCATCAGCAAAGGTAATTTGACCTCCTCTTTCCTGGTTTGGATACCCTTTATTTCTTTCTCTCATCTGACTGCTTTGGTTAGGATTTCCAATATTATGTTGAATAAAAGTGGTGACAGTGGTCACCTTGTCTTGTTCCAGTTCTTAGAGGGAATGCTTTCAACTTCACCTTATTCAGAATGACATACATCAAAAAGACAGAAGGACCACAAATTAACAACCTAATGTCACACCTTGGGGAACTTGAAAAAAGAACCAACCAAACCCAAAGGTAACAGAAGGAAAGAAATAAAAAAGTTCAAAGCAGAACTAAGTGAAATGGAAATCAAAAAATACAAAGGATCAATAAAACAAAAAGTCAATTCTTTGAAAAGATAAACAAAATTGATAAACTACCAGCTAGATTAACCAGAAATAGAAGAGAAAGGACACAAATAACCTCAATCAGAAATGAAAAAATAGATATTGCAACTGATACCACAGAAATGCAAAGTATCATCCATTGCTACTATGAAAACCTCTAAGCACACAAACTAGAAAACCTAGATGAAGTGGATAAATTCTTGGAAATGCACAACCTCCCAAGTCTGAATCAGGAAGGAATAGAAATCCTGAACAGACCAGTAACAGGTAGTGAGATTGAAACAGTAGCTAAAAACCTTCCATCAAAAAAAAAAAAAAAAAAAAAAGCCCTGGCCTAGACAGATTCACAGCCAAATTCTATCAGACCTACAAAGAAGTACTGACACCCATTCTACTGAAATTGTTTCATAATATTGAGAAAGAGGGAACCCTCCTTAACTCATTCTATGAAGCCGGTATCACCTTGATACCAAAGCCAGGAGGGGACACAACAAAAAAGGAAATCTACAGAGCAATATCCCTTATAAACATAGATGCAAAAATCCTCAACAAAATACTAGCAAACCAAATTCAACAGCACATCGAAAAGATAATCCACCATGATCAAGTGTGTTTCACCCCAGGTATACAAGGATGATTCAACATATGCAAATAAATAAATGTAATTCTCCAAATAAACAAAAGTAAGAGCAAAGACCATATGATCATCTCAATAGGTGGAGAAAAATCATTCCATGAAATTCAGTACCCCTTCACAATATAAACCCTCAACAAACTAGGCATCAAAGGAACATACCTCAAAATAATAACAGTTATATATAAAAAATCCACAGCCAATATCATACTAAATGGGAAAAAATTAAAAGCATTCCCTCTTAGTTTTGATAGAGTTCAATTTATCATTTTTTTCTTTTATAAATCACTTTTTTAGTGTCATGTCCAAGAAATCTTTTCCTAACTCACCATCACAAAGATTTTCTCCAGTGTTTTCTTAGAAAAATTTTTTAGTCTGAGGTCTATGATGCATTAATCTTTATTGGGGTGTAAGATATCAGTCAAAATTTCTTTTAAATGGATACTCAATTGTTTAGCACAATTTGTTAAAAAACTATTACTTCTCTTTTGAGTTGTCACTGCATCTTTGTTGAAAATCAACATATACGCAGGCCTACTTCGGAATTTAGTTCTGTCATATTGGTCTGTACATTTTCCCTGTATCTCCACAACCACAATGTTCTGACTCCTATAGCTTTAGTGGATTGGAAATCATATACTATGAGTTGTCCAGCTTTGTTTCAAAATGGTTTTGGCTCTTTTATTTACTCTGCCTTTCAATATAAATTATAGATTTGAATCATAGGCTTCTACAAAAATTACTACAGGAGTTTTAATTCTATTAATAATTATATTAAAGTATCTTTATTTCTTATTTCCTTCTACCAGTTACTAGAAAGGAATGTTGAAGCCTACAAACTATAATTCTGGTTTTGTCTATTTCTACTTTAAATTCTATCAGGTTTTGATTAATGTATTTGAAATACTTTTGTTAGGTATATACACATGTACGATTTTATATTTTCTTGGAAATTGACCCTTTTATCATTCTGTAATGTGCTTTATTATTCCAGTCAATATTACCGGATCTGAAGTCTACTTCATCAAATTTTATTATAGCTTCTCCAACTTTCTTTTGAGTAGTATTTGCATGGATTACTTTTTTCCATCCTTTTAGCTTTAGCCTATCTATGCTTATATATTGTATTTACAGTGGTTTTCTTATAAACAAGATAGTTGTATTGTACTTCTTAGCTAATCTATTTTTTTAATGGGTGTGCTTCAATCTTATAAATTTGTTGTAATTTCTAAATGGTTGGACAAACTTTCTAATTGTTTTCTCTTTGTTCACTCTTTTCTGTTTTAAATATTTTTGTCTTTTACTTCCTTTCCATTAAACATAATTTATGATTCTGCTTTATCTATAACATTGGCTTTTTACATTTTTTAAAAAATTTAGTAATTGCCCTAGGTTTTGTAGGATACATCTTTAGTTCATTAGTGTTTACCACAAATAATATAATATCACTTGATTTGTGATATTAAAACCTTAAAAGGTTATATTTACAATTCTATCCTTAATGCTAGTTTTATAACATATTCTACTTTCATGTATTCTGTCAACACACAAGACACCGTGTATTTACATAGTTGGTTATGTTATAGAGAAATTAGATATTTTTTACAAAAAAAGAATTGCATACCTAACTTTCATTTATTCCATTTCTAGTACTCTTAATTTCTTTTCATAGGCCAAAGTTTCTTTCTGCCTGAAGAACTCACTTTAACATTTGTTGTAATGCAACGAATTCTTTCAGTTTTTGTTTTCTGAAAAAGGAAAAAAAAATCTGTATTTCTCTATTGTTATTAAAAGTTATCTTCACTGAGTATGGAATCCTCAGTTGACAGATGCTATTTTTTTTTCTTTCAGCACTTTAAAGATGTCACGGTATTGTCTGTATGTCTGAGTCTCTGATGAAAAGTATGCTATAATTTGTATCCTTTCTTCCTTTTTTAAGTGGAGGTTCTTTTCCTCTGGTCACCTTAAGATTTTTTGTCTTTGTATTTATCTTTTAAAAGTTTGATTATTATATGTCTAGCATTCGTGTATGTGTGTTGTGTTTTGGTTTTGTTTTGGTTTTATTCAGCTTGTTTTTCTCTGGGCTTTTTTGTGGCTGTCACAAAACTACAGTCTAAAAAGGAAAGAAGTTTTGGGAGCTTCTTGGTCATTCCTTCTTAAAATATTTCTCCTGCCCAGTTTTCTTTCTTTTTTTCTTCTGGAATTCTATTTATACCTGTGTTAGACTGTTTGATATTGTCCCAGAACTCTTGCATGCTCCATTTTCTCTCTTTCTTTTTTCCTCCAGTGCTTCAGTTTGGATAATTTATTCTGATCATTCCTCAAGTTCACTGATTATTTCCTTGGCTGTTTCAAGTTTACAAATTATAATACCTGTCTAAGCTGTTCTTCCTCTTATTGTGTTTTTGGTTTTATAGCATTTCCTTTGAGATTTTTTAATATTTTTTATCTCTCTGCTGAAATTATCCATCTGATCATGTATGCTGTCCACTTTTCCACTAGACAATGTAATATATTAACAATAGTTACTTTAACTTTTCTTTCTGATAAATTCCATTATCTATATCAGCGGTCCCCATCCTTTTTGGCACCAGGGCCCACTTTCACGGAAGATGATTTTTCCATGGACCAGGGGTTGGGGGATGGTTTTAGGATGATTCAAACACTGATGTTTATTGTGCAGAGAAACCTCTCTGCTAATGATAATCTGTATTTGCAGCCACTCACCAGTGCTAGTATCACCACCTCAGCTCCACCTCAGCTCTCAGGCTTTAGATTCTCATAAGGAGCACAACCTAGATCCCCCGCATGCTCAGTTTACAGTAGGGTTCATGCTCCTATGAGAATCTAGTGCCACTGCTGATCTGACAGGAGGTGAAGCTCAGGCAGCGATGAGTGATGGGGAGTGGCTGTAAATACAGAATAAGCTTCCCTCACTAGCCTGCTGTGTACTTCCTGCCATGTGGCCCAGTTCCTAACAGGCCATGGACCGGTACCAGCCCACGGCCCAGGTGTTGGGGACTGCAGCTCTATGTGACAGATACAGTCTTAGGAGAATCGATACCATAAAAGAAGACAGTGTTCCTACTCTCATAGTGTCTGCATTTGTACCCAGTTACCTAATAGGACTTTAATTATCAATCTCACCATCTATAAAATGAGGAAAGTATTACACCCTCGGCATTATGTTGTTGTTTGAATTAAATGTAATTCCTGTACTGAGCTTAGCCTATCCTCCTGTAGATAGAGTTTCTCAATAAATGATTAATATTTCTGAGATTATAGTACCCATCTTCTCACTAATTCCCATAGATGGTCAGAGGGTTTTCTAGAATTTTGTCTCTTTATTTAAAATGTTATTATTATTTTCCTTTAGTTTCGATCTTCTTAAAACTGAATTTTACTCTTTTATTTTGATCTGTAGACAATTAATGGTAAACCTATTAAGAGAGGGAAATTTCTTCTATTTGTCTCTCGCCAATGTCTTTCCTTAAATCACAATGTTTTAAACAACCAGAAATATTAAACCAATCAATTAAATAATATGCTGTTAAATAAAATTATATATGATTGTGACCTTATTAATTTGGTTTTTAGCTAGTTCTCTTCAGCAAGAAAATGTTTTTTCACGAACTCTGCTTGGGGGCTCAGTTTCAACCACAGATCTAAAGCTTTCTATTAAAAGGATTTGTTCTATAAAATTTGGATTCAGTCAAAAGGCCGCACTCAAGGAATATAAAACTCCTGTGTCTGTGGCCTCAGGGGTTTTCTATTCTCTTTTTAGCCTGCATTTGGCTTTCAATATTTTTAAAAATGTTTAGCTAATTTTTTCTTACCAATGTCCAACAAAATCTGCCCCAGTTAAACAAATGATTGTTTCCTATTTCTTTTTAGAGATGCTTATCTTTCCTTAGATTCTGCTTTAGGTGGTTGTCCTAGGATCGCAGTTCTCTAAGAGGTTAACAAAAACTATGAGTTTTCAGAGTGTCATATATTTCTTCTTCTTTTGACATTCTGAGGTACTTTTTGGCTTTTAGCATTCTAAAGGGAAGCCAGACGTCCAATTCATGTCTTGTTCATTGTAGGCTTAGTGTACTTTCTAAAACGTATCTAATTCCTTTTCCTATTAAAATCCTTCTAAGATGTCTCACTGTTTTTAGGATTGGAAGGAAACTTCTCAACAGGGCCTATACTTCTCTACAGCCTCATATATTACAAATTATCCTTTTGTATATTACAGTCCACCATATTAACTTATGAATATATTGATTCATTCCTTTTCCCTTCTCTCCCTCTCTCTCTCCCATTCACTCTAATTATTCATTCTTTTCCATATCTTATCTTTTGCATTTATTGTTCCATCTGCTTCAAAACTGCCCTGAGTCCCTGACCAAGAGTCCCTTCTCTGGATAAATTTTATGGGATGGACCCTTTTCAATATTTTTATTGATTATGCTATGCATTTTTTCATCTTAAAACTCAGATCACTCCAGGACAGACTTTTCCCACCGCTATTATTTCTTAATTTTGTGCTTATTCTGCTGGTACTATTATCTTTTCCCCCGTTTTCTCTTATAAATTGAAAATTAGTCATTACCTGGCTATTTATCTTTATTTGAACACCAGAAATGTTGTTTTGTTTTGTCTCTTTTTAAGTTTGCAGTGACTTTCAATAGAGATATACCTTGATATGTATAAAAATATTTCTAAGTTACTTGGTATCCCTTCAATGTATATAATATCATATGGAACTAAAAATATACACCATGTACTAGATATGTACAATCTTAATATAGATGAGACTAAATTAGAGATTATGCCTTGCAATATAGGTCACAAGGATTAAGTCAAAAGAATTTCAAAGCCAAATTACAATATCCTAGAATATACTGGTTTAGTTTCTGTGATTCACAGAGATAGTGCCTATGTTCAGTGTATCTTTCAGGTGTTAATTTATTATAAAAGACATTTCCAAAAGATGGACAAAATACAACATTTCAATAAAATATATTTAAATAATTATAGTTTCACTTACATGCACTTTAAAACCTCTGGATTTATTGTATATTTTTCTCATATATAAAATTTCAATGTGTAAATAGAGTCACATACTTCCGTGTACACCGCTTAAAACTGTTACAATTCAAAAAATCATTTGTGAACCTTAGGACTATTAGCTCAGACTTAAACCAAATAAGATATTTGTTCCAATGTAAAAAAAAAAAAATGCTTTTCTCTGCCTTTCACTTAGTTTAAAATTTCTATTAGTTTTCAATATATTTTTAGTCTACCTTCCACTAATCACAGGTCAAAGGAAACATATTTGAATTTCTCACAGCCCTCTTCCCAAATATGTTTGGGAAGGTGCTCAACAACTTACGGAACCTGCACAGGATGAATCCAGATATACAGAAGCAGCACGCGGGAGCTACTAGTCATAGGGCCCTGCAAGCGATAGACCGGAATGTGAAATTCCTTATGCATAAACCATGACATGAGGGAACTTGCTTAATCTTGTGGAGCTTCACTTTCTTCATCTAATAAATGGGCATAATACTAACCATATGAAAATGTACTTTAAATTAAATTTTTTAAAAAATCAGCCATTGTAAAGCCCTTAATATAAACTTGCAATAGTTTTACCTTCTACTATTATCATTGGCTACTTTGCATGAAAAAGATGACATTGTCAGAGTAAGGATATCACATATATGACAAATGAATATTCTCTCTAAAGCATGGGAGCCTATTTTTAAGTTATTTATAGCCACACTCATTCTTCTAAAATTTTTCTTAGAAAGCAATTCTATGTTTATTGTCAAAGAAAAATTGTACCGGATGAAGGTAAACAAGATTTTATTCAAGACTATTACAGTAGGGAAGAAAGATTAAACTCAGCTCCATTGAGACAAAATGTAGGAGAGTTTTTAAGTGCTGGGATGAGCTAGTGGAAAAGTACTAGAGGATATTAGCAGGGAGGTTGGTCAAAGTAATGATGCCATCTGTGTGCTAAATTGGCACTTATCAAAGTCAGGCTTCTGCCCTCCCAGAGAGACTGGGAGAGTGGGGCCCTATCTTTCCTGATGATTACATTTCAAAGAGATGGCTCTAC
>RJWJ010024901.1:0-23320 GCA_004363605.1 Indri indri | reverse complement strand
GCTAGTAGTGCAGGGAGTTTTTTCAATATATTAATTTTCATTTTTTTGGCATGAGGTTTGAAATTAGATTCAGATTGCAAATTACAGCTTTGTATGGGCTCCCCACTGCTAGCTAGTGAAATCCTCTGGCTTCTGGGGATGAAGCAATTTAGCTTCCATAATAGGACTGTGAGAACCTTATTTCCCACTGGTAGAATAATATGTCTGTAGCCTCAAATGCAGGAATCCAACATTTGCTCTTTGACTGGGTCACCAGTAGGGATACATTAAATGCAAAAAAAAAAAAAAAAAAAAAAAAAAAAAAAAAAAAAAAGGAAAGAAAAAGCAGGTATGGGAAAACAGCGATCTGCCTGTACATTTTAAATTCATTCTGAAGCCTGCCCTCCAAATTATCTTGCTTGGCTCTTCAGATATAGCTCACAAATTTGTACTTTCCTTTCTGTGAACAGAACTAAACTTCTGATTCTTTCTGGGCATGTGGCATGTATACACTTGGCACCTCTCATACCCCAGCCGCAGAGTGGTGGATGCTTTCACAGGTTCTTTTTCCAGGCGTGAAATGAAGGCTCTTTCAGCTGAGATGCCTGAAATCTATCACGGAGAGCTTGATGACAAAACATGCGGTGATTAATTGCTGTGCATGCACCTTATTGGGACTTCAGGAACAGCTTAAAAGCTGGCTAACAGGACACACAGCTTCCGCCTTTACAAGTTAAATATATACTAATTGACAGCCTGACTTCACACTCAATCAGGAATTTCTCTTCTAAGGCAGAGGTCCCCAACCTTTTTGGCACCAGGGACCAGTTTCGTGGAACACAATTTTTCCATGGATGGGAGTCGGGGGCAGGCGGAGCTCAGGCAGTGATGTGAGCAATGGGGAACAGCCGTAAATACAGACGAAGTTTCACTCACTCTCCCACCGCTCACCGCCTGCCATGCGGCCCAGCTCCTAACAGGCCATGGACCAGCACCGGTCCATGGTCCAGGTATTGGGGGCCACAGCTCTAGGGGATATTTCCCCAGTGGAGAATGTCGATTCAGTCGTAGCATCTGATTTTCAAACATAGCTCCCTCCTCAGAGTTTCTTGGAACTTCCTGCACAGTTTCAATTAGTTTTCTGCTTCTTTCGGTTACTGGGGAAGGGGGTAGGGGGAGTAGAATAAGAGAACAGATTTCGTAACAGTTTATCAAAATTGTTTTGCCTCATGTGGTTTTCTGTTGCCCTTTCTGCTGTGTCTTTGAATGTTTGGAAGCAATTTATGTTGCACTGAGACTGTTTTTCTTTCAGAACTTCCTGCATTTGAAATTCAAATCTCAACTGTCAGCAGGCTGTTTGCTCCAACTGTGCCTTTTCATAAGGCCCTTAGTAGGGTCCCTCATGGAATATTCCTCAGACCAGAAGCTCTCTTACTCCAAAAACCCAGAAGGCTCCTATTCTAGCTGCTGGGAAGAGAGGAGTTTAAAACAGTAGGCTAATCCTTCTTGCTTTCCTTTGGCAGTTACTACTGAGAATTCTTTGCCTCAAATTCAGGTCATACCCTCGCTGACTTCACCCACCTATTGTGGCTTCATTCCCTGGTTCACCTTGTCTATTCCTGTGCCTGTGTCCGCAGTGTCTAGCTACAGTGAGGACCTGGGATTAGCAACTACCCAGGAAAACTCTCCCAATCCCTTTTTCTCCCTCCTTTGGCATCACTCTCCCTTTGACATAAGGTTGGTGGTGATTTCTAAGAATAAAAATACGAGATTTCTAAATCTTAACTAATCACAACTTTAATCAAACTTTCTAACCTATGTCATTGTATATTTGCAATGGTCTCTTGAACTATTCAACTTTGCAGAAGACTATAATTTTCTTTCTTGCATTTGCTCATCCAAGAGGACCTTATTTACTACATTCCTCAGGCAGGGTGGCCTGGGGAAGAGGCATGGGGACAGCCATCTGGCAGTGGGCACGAAGTGTGAAGACTTTTATGTCACATGTTAACACCCACCAGAGAGCATCCACCACCATGGCAGAAGCAGTAAGTAACCTAGAAGATGGACAGATCCAACCAGTTGCCATCAGCCACCCTAGAATGAGCATGACAGGTGGACACGTGGGTGGAGTGGTTGCAGTGGCCAAGCTGGAAGAAGAATGTGGAGCCAACAGCTCAGACATACTGACAAAATCCAACCTGGCTATTGCTGCCTCTGAATGTCTAACCTGCTAGCAAAAGAGACCAATATTGAGCCCCTAATAAGGTTTACTCCTCAAAGAGACCAACCGACCACTTGGTGGCAAGTTGACTGCTTCAGACCCCTTCCATCATGGAAGGGCTGGCATTCACCTCCCAGGGATAGAGGCCTATTCCATATAGGGTTTTGCCTCACCTGTCCTCAGAGCCTCAGCCAGCACCACTATCCAGGGTGCCTGATCCACAGGCTTGGGACCTGCACGACATAGTATCTTGCCACCCCTAGGAAATAGAATCTCATCTGGAGTCTGAGGAAAATGGGAGCTATGAAAGCGCACAGGGGGACACAGTCATGTGTAACTGTCAGACCAAAGCTGGAGAGTCTGGCAGAAAAATTCTTAAGACTTTTTATCTACTTTCTCTTCCATTGCATGTTCTTCCATTCGCCTTACCCATTGCCTGAATGCAACCTGGTGCTGTCATCACAAAGGGTTAGCCTTCTGGGATATAGAGCAAGCCCCAGAAGAACAGAAAATGGATCTCGAAAGAAGGGTATGGAGAGTACCACACACACCCTCACCTCCCTCACGTGAAATGCAGGAGTGTGCCAATGACCACTGGTTATATCACATACTGGACCCACCAGAAGCAACCAGCCTCATAGAGTACAGGAATGGGTTTCTGAGGGCAAGACTGGAGTGCTAGCTCAGAGACAACACTCAGACAGATGGGGTGCCATCCCTCATGACACAGCACACACATTAAATTAGAGGCCTCCAAATGGCCCTGTCCCCACAGGAAGAATACGTGGGTCTAGGAACCAAAGGATGTCTGCGGCCGCACCGCCCTGAGTGCGCCAGACCCCGCCTGACCTCGGAACCAAAGGATAATTTTCCCTTCCTCCATTGTACTGTAAACATACATGTGCAGCAACCCCAAAAGAAGGGTGTGATTACCAGGGTTCAGACCCCTCAGCAATGAAAGTTCGAACCACACCTTCCAAAGGCAAGCCAGCAAGACCTGCTGAGGTGACATCTGAGGGTGGTGGGAATTTAGAGTGGACAGTGGAAGAGGGAGAGGAAGAGGGATGGCTATGGTCCTGAGACCAACTACAGTGACAGGGCTCAGTTTGTCCTTAAGAGAGTAACCTGCCTGGCATCTAGACTGGGTGACTAATAAACAACATAAATTTATTTGTCACAGTTATGGATGTAGAAAGGCCAAAATCAAGATGTCAGCAGATCCCATGTCTGGCAAGGGCCCATTTTCTGATTCATAGATGGCACTTTCTAGCTGTGTCCTCACATGGCAGAAGGGGCAAGGCAGCTCTCTTGGCCTTCTTTTATAAGGACACTAGTCCCGTTAGGAGGTGGGGCTTTCTGGAGGTGATTAGCTCATGAGGGCTTTGCATTCCCAAAGGCCCCACCTTCTAATACCATCACCTTAGGGGTTAGGTTTCAACATATGAACTTTAGGGAACACGAACATTCAGACCACATTACTGCCTCTTTTAAGTTTCTCGTCAGAAAGAGAGACCTACTAGAATCAGGGAGGTTCTATTCCTAAACCTGGGTGGAAAAAGTAGATCTATGCAGTGTAAGAGGTGGATTGCACAGCCATGGAAAGGAGCTTCTCAGATGTTTTGCTGCAGAGAGAATAATTAGTTGACAGTCTCAGATGCTGCCACACTCTCTCCTAGGCCCCACTTGCCTCAGGCTGCTGCTCCCTGCTAATGACTGCGCACAGTGGGCGAACCACAGCTGCTCCACCTGTGAGATTCAGCACTCCGTTAATGGGCTCAAGGATTCATTAAATATTGGCCAAGCCATATCTTTCCCAGAACTGCTCCTCAGTGTGAGATTCTTCCTACCTGATCCAGCGTCCTTTCTTCTCTCCTTCACAGGGGTCCAACCTGCATCACGATCTGAGACTATGTCTTCCTAATTGCAGGACTCACTTGTTATGCCCAATAATTTGTGGTTAGTTCAAATCCTTCGAGAATCAGATGCTAAGATAAGGCTAGACATGCAACATATTTATTGGGGGAACTACATGTAAAGAATAAAGGGGAGGGGTCCAAAGAAGGTGATTGAACTTTGGCTTGACTGATGGCACCCAGAAACATATGTCCATGTCCTAGAACCTGATCTTATTTGGAAAAAGGGTCTTTGCAGATGTAATTAAGTTAGGGATCTTGAGATATCACCCTACGTTATCCAGATGGGCCCTAAATCAAATGGCAATGCCTTATAAAAGAAAGGCAGAGAGAGATTTGGGAAAGAGAAAGAGGAGAGGACCATGTGAAGATAGAGGCAGAGATTGGAGTTATACAGCCACAAGCCAGGAATTCTTGGAGCCATGAGAACCTGGAAGAGGCAAGGTAAGATTCTTCCATAGAGCCTTTGGAGGAAGTACAGCTTGCTGCCACCTTGAGTTTGGATGTCTGACCTCCAGAACTGCAAGAGAATAAATTGTTTTGGGCCATCAAGCTTGTGCTAATTTGTTACAGCAGCCTTAGGAAACTAATATAGGTGGGAAGAACCATCAGATCATGATGCAGGTCTGACCCTATGAAGAGGGTGAAGGAAGGTTGGGTAGAAAGAATCACAGACTGCAATGCAATTCCAAGGAAGATTCTGCTAAGTCAACAGGGAGTCCTCAGACCTGTTACAGGAGTCTCCCCTTTATCCTTCACAGACAGTTCCACCAATGAACCAACACACACAATACTGAGCAAAACAAGCTGGCCATAGAAGAAATCATGCAGATATGTTTCATTCATATACAGTCCAAAAATAGGCAAACAGGCCAGGTGTGGTGGCTACACCTGTAATCTCAGCACTTTGGGAGGCCGAGGCAAGAAGACTGCTTGAGCTCAGGAGTTCAAGACCAGCCTGAGCAAGATAGCAAAACCCTGTCCATACAAAAAAATTAAAAATTAGCTAGGCTAATTTTTACACACTAAAAATTAGTGTAGTCCCAGCTACTTGTGAGGCAGGAGGATCCCTTGAGCCCAAGAATTGGAGGCTGTAGTGAGCTGTGATCACACCACTCTAGCCTGGGTGACAGAGCAAGACTCCATCTCTAAAATATGTAAAACAAAATAAAATAAAAGTGCTTATTTTCCTTTGAGTAGATACTCAGTAGTGGGATTTCTGGATTGAATGGTAGGTCTACTTTTAGTTCTTTGAAGAATCTACATATTGTTTTTCAGAGGTTGTATTAGTTTACATTCCCAGCAACAGTGTATAAGCATTCCCTTTTCACAACATACACACCAACATCTATACTTTTTTGACTTTTATTAATAGCTATGCTGACAAGGGTAAGGTAGTTTTAATTTGGATTTCCCTGATGATTAGTGATATTGAGTATATTTTCATGTATATGTTGGCCATTTGTCTACCTTCTTTTAAGGAAAATCTGTTCATGTCTTTTCATCTAATTTTTGATGGGATTATTTATTTTTTCATGATGATGTATTTGTATTTCTGGCTTCTTGATATAAACCTTCCAGGCTATGAACTTCTCCCTTAACACTGCTTTTCCTGTATCTCATAGCTTTTGAATTCTCATGTTATCTTTGTCATTCAGCTCAAAAATTTTTTAATTTCCATCTTAATTTTGTCATTGACACAAGGATCGTTCCGCAGCAGGTTGTTTAATTTCCATGATTTTGTGTAGATTTGAAAGTTCCTTTTGGAATTGATTGCTAGTTTTATTACACTGTGGTCTGGAAAGATACGTGGTATGAATTTGATTTTTCTGAATTTGCCAAGACTTGTTTTGTGTACTAATATATGATCTGTCTTGGAAAATGTCCCAGGTGCTGATGAAAAGAATGCATATTGCACAGTTTGGGGGTAGAATGTTCTGTAAGTACCTGTTAGGTTCATTTGTTTCAGAGTCCTGTTTAAGACCAATGTTTCTTTGTTGATTTTATGCCTCAATTATCTGTCCAGTTCTGTCAGTATAGTATTGAAGCCTCTGGATATTATGATGCTACTGTTTATTTATTTACTTAGATCTAGAATTTGTTTTATGAATCTGGGAGCTCCTGTGTTAGGTGCATATATGTTTAGGATTGTTATGTCTTCTTGCTGAATTGCTCCCTTTATCATTACATAATGACTATCTTTGTCACTTTGCACCACTGTTGATTTAAAGACTATTTTATCTGATATGAGAATAGCTACTCTTACTCACTTTTGGGTTTTTTTGCATGAAATATTTTTCCACCCCTTTACCTTGAGTCTATGAATATTCTTGTGAAATAAATGGGTTTCTTGGAGACAGCATATATTTGGTTTTCTTTTTTAATTCATTCCACCAATCTACATCTTTTAAGTGGAGCATTAAGACCATTTGTATTCAATGTTAGTACTAATATGTGAAATACTGTTCAGTTCATCATGTTAATTGTTTTCTAGTTGCTTTGTTTTCCCCTTCTGTTACTGTTTTATAAGAGCTGTGAGCTTTACCTTTCAGGTGTTTTTACACTGATAGGTACCAATTATTCTTTTCCATGCATAGACCAATTTTAAGCATTTCTTGCAGGGCAAGTCTAGTGGTGACAAATTCTCTTATTGTTTGCTTATCTGGGAAAGACTTTATTTCTCCCTCATTTATGAAACTTAGTTTTGCAGGATACAAAATTCTTTGCTGGCAGTTATTCTATTTAAGAAGACTAAAAACGGGACCCCAATCTCTTTGGTCTTTTAAGGTCTCTGCTGATAAGTCTGCTATTGGTCTGATGGGTTTTCCTTTGTAAGTTAGTTATTGCTTTCATCACAAAAGTTGTAGGATTTTCTCCTTCACTTTCACTTTGTCCAGACTGATCACTGTGTCTTAGCTTTGTCCTATTTGCTATGTATCTTCTGGGTAATTGATGACCATCTTGTATCTGAATGTCTAAATCTATAGTGATACTAGGGAAGTTCTCCTCAATTATTCCCTCAAATATGTTTTCCATGCTCTTTCCTTTTTCTTCTTCTCCTTTGGGGATACCTATGATTCTTATGTTAACTCACTTTGCATAGTCCCATATTTCTTGAAGTGACTGTTCATTCTTCTTTATTCTTTTTTCTACATTTTTGACTGAGTGGGTTAATTTGAAAGCCTTGTTTCAAGCTCTGAAATTCTGTCTTTTGGTTGCTCTAGTCTTTTAAAACTTTCTGCTGTGTTTTGAAATTTCCTAAATGACTTTGTCATTTCTTTAAGTTCTGTTACAGCTTATCTCATGTTATCTAGACATTCATTAGTGAATTTTTCCTTTATGTTCTGAATTATTTTTTTGTTTTCCTTGTGTTAGTTATCAACTTCCTCATCAATCCCATTGATCTTACTTGCCATTCATATTCTGCATTCCATTCCATTCCATTTCTGACATTTTGACAATTTCCTTTTGATTGGAGTCCATTGCTGGAGAATTATTGTGATCATTTGAGGGTGTCAAAACAGCTTGTTTTTTCATGTTGCCAGAGTTCTTATGCTGGTTCCTTCTCATTTGAAACGTCTTCTCTCAGCTCAAGACAAATAGGTTTGCGATGCACCTGTTCTCATCTGCTAGAAGCTCTGTAGTTACTGAAGAGAGGGAGAGGTCCCTGAATGGTGCACGTGAGTCCCACTCTGGGAGATTAGCCTGGTGGGAAAGGGGCAGATGCACCATGAGTGTTTAACACTCTGTTGCTTTCCTGAGTTTCCTGACTCACCATACCCCTGTGATTTTCACAGGCGGTTTGTGCACTGCAGACTGAGTGATTGCCCCACCACATCCATCAACAGTGGCAACTGTCCCCTGCAGTGGCATTAGTGTTGCCCTGTTAAAGTCTGTGGACTTCAGCAACTGTCTGCCCAAAGAGGCTTGAGTGCTGCTCCATTCACATCCATGAGTGGCTGCAAATGTTAGCCTGTGCTGGCTTAAGAGTTGACTGCCTGAGTCTGCAGTTTGTGGCATTTTTGGGCCCACCGTGAACTGAGTGTTTACCTTCCTAGGTCCCCTGGTGGTGATGGGGGAGCACAGCTCCTTCCCATGGGACTCACAAGAGCTCTCAGCCTCCCTGCTCCCTCCCTGTCCTAGCAGAGATGATGGGGATGCAGTAGCAATAGATCTGACCTCTGGGTAGATGCAACACTCTCAGTCTGGGATCTCAAAATGAAACCAGCTACAGTGCCCAGGGTTCTCAAGCTAGTGGAACCTTCTCTCTGGGGCAATGCCTATGTCTTCTCTCTGGAGAAATGCTGCTGCACAGTTTCCAGTCAGCACCCTATGTCAGCCTTGTAGTCTGCTGTAGTGGAGGGTCCCTCCCACAGCTCTGATAGCAACGTCCAAATGGAAAGTGTAGAGCCCCAGTAGCCTCTCCTCTGTCCCTTCCTTGTGTGTGGGCACCTTCCCCAGGTACCTCCAATGCTGCAGAGCAGGTCATCTCTCTTCCCTCTCCTCCAGTTTGGGAGCCTCCTGTCACCTCTCTTTTGAGTCCCAGTGCTCTCTCTTAGACAATTGACCTGAGGTGAATATCCACTCGCCACTCACAATCCTCTCTGTGACAGGGGAGTGTGCAGGCTGCTTCTAGTTTGCCATCTTGGCCCCCTATTCCAATTGAGCATTCAGTGGGGTAGAGAAACAAATAATGGCATTGTAATGCAGAATGATGGAGCATACAGTAGGGCTTCTTAGAAAGGGCCCGACAGCCTTCTGGGCCTTGCACTTCTCTCTCCCTTCTCAGGGACTCTTAGCAGAAACTCAAATAGTTTAGGTTCTTCAAAATCAAAGGAGAGAATGTCTTTAAACTTCTGATGTAGGCCTGCAAACAACCCTAATGTATAATGTATATGAGGGTGGAAATAAGAGAGAAATGAAGAATGTAAAACATAAATAAATCTCATTCTTTCTGACTCTTCATCAATAGGGAATACACATTATAATGTGAATAAATTATTCTGTCACATGTTTAGAAGAATATCTCTGGTTCAATGCAGACAGGGAGGAGGTTTCACAGATCTGGGCATTTGATGCATAGAAGTTCTTGAATGCCTTGTAGTATAGATAGACACATTTTATATCTGTTGACCAAGGAGCAAGGCAGGGAAAGTATTAATAACTCTCAATTTGTAACAATCAATCTTTCCTCTTGTAGAATACATACACTATATCCTACAACATGGATGTATTTTAACATATGCTTATTTATGATTATTTCTCTAATTACTACAAAATCCCAAATGTGAATCTTACTGCTTCCAGGGTGATAATATTTAAAGGCTTCCATGCTCTTTACACAGCTTCTTACATTGACATTAGTGGTTCATTAATATTAAAGAGACCTGCAGTATTGTATTAGCTAATCATACCAAAGACTATCTTTGGAAACTGTCAAGCATAGACCTGGCTTCTATTTTTATAGCTTGATGTGCACCATAGGCTGATCTGACTATTTTTAAAGCTGTCTATCAATCCTGCTTTGACTAGAAGAAGATTGACTGCTTTAAGATGCATGTTTTAACCAAAGTAAATATCACCTGAGATTAATATAATTTGAATTTCTATTTCTGAGATATGAAAATGGCAAATACACAGTCTGCTTGTTTCTTCATGCTATGGGGTCAATTTTTGTAAAGCTAAAGGAGTAAGTCCTCTGGAAGGATTCGTATAATCTATCTTAGGACAAAGAATATCTACAGTCCCAGAGGCAACCCATGTGGCTGTACTGCTCTTGCTTTCTACTGGGTGTAGTTGCATTCAAACATACACCTGAATAGTCTTCTGGACGTGGAGCTGTATGCTATGATCCCTCATTTAGTCACATCCAGAGGACCTTCAGAACTGAATAGAACAATGTCAAAGTCAGGGTGCAGAGGATATCTTTGTATTGTTGATTTTATTCTCTGATCACTGTGTAAAAACAGAAATCATATTAGAGATTACTTAGTTAGATTCAGCATTTACTATGTGAGTGATCATTGGCAGTCATTTCCAATAATAAATCAAAAATTATTAAGTGCCTACCATGTAAAAGGCACTCTGCTAGACCCTGTGGGGAAACCAAAAATGCTAAGAAAGAACCTGCCCACAAATGCTTACTGCCTGGTTGGAAAAACAAGAGAGACTCTAAATACGAGCTGATCGCCAACCAGTAAAATGTGGCATTTGTAGGCGACATTTGTAGACCCTGGGGCAGATTACATAAGTAAAATCTTACAAAAGCTGTTTATTTAATATGAGGCAAAAAGCCCAAATTTTGGGGCATCTTACACTGGTTAATTCCCCCTGACCCACAGTTTCCTCACCTTCCAGAGAGCAATTTCTTCATTTTTAATGGGAAGTTCAGCACAAAAGCAAGAGCAAAAGCTGTGAAAAAGAAAGCAGGTATATGGTATTTCTGGTCTTCTAGAAAGCCGAGCCTGAGACAAGGATTAAATTGCGAACAACTTATCTGAGGGCAGTGAGGGCAAAGAGTAAAGAATAAAGGAAAGGAAAATGTAATGCAAAGTGTTACTGCATTAGGTGTTGTTTCCCAACCAGCAGTGGAAAAATTCAGAAGTTACTCATCAAGTACGTTTACTCCACATGCAGAACTTCTCCAGAGTGACTTAAGGAGGAGCTGCACCTTACAGTGGTCCATACGACAGACAAAGGCAGGGGAACTATCAGCCAACTCCCAGCTCCCTTTCCCTTTGAGCCAGGTTTACTGCATGGGAGGCTAACTCCCCTGAACTCTGAGATTGCATCATTCAGCCCCTCCGGTCTGCCAGATCTCACTCCCTGCAGTGTGGTGTTTCATTCAACTCCAAAGTGGAGGGCCAACCAGTACAGGAGAGAAAGAAGACATTATTATGAAGGCATTATTGAGGAAACTGGAAAAGGTGTGTAAGATGTGTATCTGATGGAAATGGCTTACACAACATAATTTCAACTTCTCTTAGCATTTCTCATAATCCTTAACATAATAGTTTTTAAACAATAAGTACTCTGTAGCTCAATAGGTTCAATGAATTATTAATAACAAGTGGCACAAGACACCTCTGGGCCTCTGGTGACAATCCCTAAAATTTCAGGATAGTGTCCATAACAGGCAGAATAATGGCCCTCAAAGATGTCCACGTCCTAATCCCCAGAATCTGTGACTATGTTAGGTTATGTGGCAAAAGGGACTTTGCAGACGTGGTCTAAGTTGAGATGGGAGATTATCCAGGTTTATCCAGGTGGGTCAATCTAATCACCCAAGTCCTTAAAAATGTATTAATAGAAGAGAGGTTGGAGGAAGGTCAGAGTGATGCCATGTGAGAAGGACCCCACCCACAGTAGCTGCTTCGAAGATTGAAGAAAAGGGCCATCAGCCAAGGGTAGTGGCAGCCTCTGGGAGCTGGAAAAGGCAAGGAAATGGATCCTACCCAGGGCCTACAAAAGGGAACACACCTGCCAACACTTTGACTTCAGTCCAATGAGACCAGTCACAGACTTCTGACATATAGAACTGTAAGGTAATACATTTGTGTGGTTTCATCTTCTACATTTGTGGTAATTTGTTATGGCAACAATAAAAAAACTAATTCAGTAGTCTCCCCTTGCTTTCCATGGTTTCAGTTACCTGTAATCATCCAAGGTCCAAAAATATTAAATGGAAAACCCCAGAAATAAACAATTCACAAGTTTGAAATTGCGTGCCATTCTAAGAAGCACTATGAAAGCCCATGCCACCCTGCTCCACCCTGCCCAGGACACGAATCCTCCCTTTGTCCACCATATTACTCTGGACATGCTCCCCACCCAGTAGTCACCTAGTAGCCGACTTGATTATCAGATCAACTGTCTCGGGATCGCAGAGCTTGTGTTCAAGTTACCCTTATGTTACTTAACTATGGCCCCAACACACAAGAGCAGTGATGCCAATAATTCGGATACGCCAAAGAGAAGACATAAAGTATTTCCTTTAAGTGAAAAGGTGAAAGTTCTCTACTTAATATGAGAAAAAAAAAATCCATCCATTGAGGTTGCTAAGATCTATGGTAAGAACAAATCTTCTATCAGTGAAATTGCGAAGAAAGCAAAGGAAATTTGTGATAGTTTTGCTGTAGCTCTTCAATTATGGCCATAGTGCGTGATAAGTGCTTGGGTAAGATGGAAAAGGCTTTAAACTTGTGGGTGGAAGACATGAACAGAAACCTATCGCAACTGATAGCAATCGGGTTGGTACTAGCCTCAGTTTCAGGCATCCACTGGAGATCTTAGAATGTATCCCCCAGGGTAAGGGGGGGCTACTGTACAGTGTCTGGAAAAAAATCAAGCAGTTTGTATGAAGCTGCTCTGTCCTTGCATCACAAACCTTAGTTCATTCTCACCACACAATCACTTCTTTCAAGAAATACAGGACTTAATGGCACATGTTTTTATATGATTTTGGCTTTTTATAGCCTTTCTAATTAGTTAGAAAAATATGTTACGATGTTTAATGATACAAATTAAAAATGATGTTTACTAAAAGAGGTAAATTTTTTTAAAATAAAGGAGCCCTTTATAAGAAATAAAGAAAAAGGAAACGTGCAAATAGCATCCTTCATGGTTAGATGTGTTAAATACTGAGGAAAGAATACTTACTGCAAGGGAAAAGCAAGGAGGTAATTTGGTACCAGATTTGGTACCAATGCAAGGAAAACTTATCTAAAATTCAAGCTGCATACATAGGAAACAAACTTGGGAGATGGTGATCATTTAAACACAATAGGTATTAGATATTATGAAGGAAATTAAAGTTTCTAATGGGTTACCTTTTTGGTTCCTTCAACCTCAAAAATCCCGTGATTAATCTAGGAAATAATTTTATTGATTTTATTATATTAATGGCACAAAAAGGAGAAATGCAGAAAAATAAAACATAAATACCAAGAATATATCTACAGGCAAATGCAAAAGGGAAGAATAAAAAGAAAGGTCAAGCTGAGTTAAGTAGTAAAAAGGAAACTCCAGAATGAAATATCTATTATACTAGCCATTGCTGAAAGTATATATTAAGATTGATTTGTATGAGATATCTCCCCAAAAGAAAACCAAAACATGTGCCATGTCCTCGATATTACAGAGACATAGTTAAAATAAGGAAAGGGTGGCAGGGAGGATTCAAGATATCAAGGAGCTGTGTATACAAGAGAGGCATAAACATGGTAAAGAGGAGATGGGTGACATTAATGCTGATAGATGATATAATATTTTATAAGAGAAATGACAATATTAACATCTCTGGCTGACAAAAGGAAATGATTTTGGTAAAATTTGCAATACAGACAAAAGTTGTAGAAAAATAATTCTTAGACATGATGACATGGTGAGTAGTACATTTTAGGATAAATTTTCTGAAAATTATAAAAGATAGAAATGACAAGACCATTGATCACAAGGGATTTTAATTGACCAGAAATTGTTTAGAGACTATGCTATAAAAAAAAATTAAGGAAAATCTGTTTCCTAAATGTGCTGAAATGTGTTTACAGCCTTACATAAATTATTGAACAGTCAGCATCCTGAAAGCACATTTACACTTTCGTCCTTGGAAATGAATCAAATGTGTAATGAGGAAGACCAGAGCAGAGATGTTGTAAAATGATTCCAGGCTGTCTACATTTACAGTATAATGGGCTTGGTGGGATTAAGATACGGCTTAAAGGTTGGCGTCACTAACCTCTTTATGTCTCATCTTTCTCTTTGTGCAATAAAGGGTCTGACTAAGTGGGCTCTATGTTTCTCACAGCTGCAGAGTTGAAGGTGATGCTTGTCGGTAATGACCATGTAATATTCTGTTGATCCCAATCTAATTTTTTAACCCAGGCCTCAGTGTGATAACTTATCATGCTCTTGTCTGTAAGTCTCCGTTTATAATGATTTGAAATTTTCCTCTTTTCAACAATAGGAAACTTTTCCACTTTTCAACAATTCAAATTTACTTATCCCTTGGCCTACACCTGCAAATCTCATATTTCACAGGTTGTTGGTAGGGTCTTAACCTAGTAACTATACTCTAAAGTAGCCCAAAAGGTTTTTTTCCATCTCAGTCATTTACTCTAGCACTCACAACTCTACATTAGCTCCGGACCACAGGTAAACTTTGGAGTATAGACTAGTGCTCTATATCTCAGAATAGGAGTGAGAGATGGAACTGAAATGGGGTAAGGGTGAGTTCACTGAAAGTCTGTACAGGAATGACTATGCACTCCAGATTCCCCAACCTAATCCTCACCCCCATCCCTCATCACCACCCCAGCCCTAAGGGCATGGTGAACACATTTTATGCCTATGGAAAATAGAGGGCCCTTTCCAAAGAAATTGAATTAACCATGGCAGGAAAGCTTAAGATTTCAGGTGCAGAGACTGGGACTTCAAAGGAAAACCATCCTCACTCTGGCATTTGGACAACCTGAAGTTTTCAGCTGCCTTCCTGCCGGCTACAGCTTCTCAGTGGGCACACCCTGCCCTACGTCATGACCCATGCATACATGGTGTGCCCAGAGCCATGTCCTGCTTGTGGGCAAAGCTCACCTACTGTCACACAGCAGGTATGATAATATAAGCATAGAAGATCACCTGGTATCAACATTAGTATTAACATTAAAAAGAAAAACCAAGGTAAACGATCAGAAAATCTTACTCTGGAAGAAAAGTTATTCAAGAGAAAAAAGAGTACTTAAAAAATAAAACTAGCAAACACTGGGCTGAGGCAATAGGAGGCTAAGAAAAATAAGAGATGTTAGTAATATCTTTTGAAGAAAAAAAAAACAGAAAGAAATGCCCACACCAAAAAATATGCTTTTAAAGTAAATTTATGGAAGGATTACAAGTAAAAATAACAAGTATATCCTATTTAAATATACCAATTTTAAATTCGGAAACAAGCATGGAATCATAAAAAATATATATTGTAAAAACATCCTTGGCATAAGCAATATCATTTTCTATTAAGCTTTGAAGAAATGAATTCATTCTCTTTCTCGCTGCTACACAGGGAGGGAGAGCCGTATCCAGGGCGGAAGCAGATGTGGCCTGGAAAGAGAGAGATGCCCAGGACCTCTCCCCAGGTCAACCACAGTGTGATCCAGAAAGCACTGAGTTCAGAGTAAGAAAAGCTCAGGCTCTAGCTCTGTCCCAGCCAGTAATTACTGAGCACCCTTAAACAAATCATTTAACATTTATGGGCCTCTTCATCTGTAAAATGAGGCCATCTAATTACATGATCTCTGAGGCCCATTCCAGCTATGAATCTGTGATTTTTTTTTCATAGAAAGACTTCAGAAATGTGCCAAAAAGCAAAATCTAAACTAACATGACCCATTTTTTTGCTCTATTTTTACTCAAGTAACAGCAGCCTACAGACCACAACCATTCAAAAAAGCCTCACCATCTACCTAAAAAATAGTTTTATAGCACAGTTTTGAAATATAACTAAATGTATGGAGAGAAAGAATAGAAATATAGCAAAGGGTGTGTCAATACAAGGTAATATTTTTTAAGTTATGGGGAAATCGTGATGAATGACACCATGGCTTAATGTGTGGGGCTGTTTGGAGTCCTGAGTAATGAATGGGATTTACCTCCTGAGTCTGGATTTGTCAGGACATCAACCATAAAAACAAAACTAGATGGGCTATAAATGAGAAGTTACCTCCAGCCTCACGCACCTGCCTCCCTCGACCCAAAGGAGCAACATGCAGCAGAAGTTGGCCGGGCACGGTGGCTCACACCTGTAATCCTAGCACTCTGGGAGGCTGAGGCGGCAAGATCGTTTGAGCTCAGGAGTTCGAGACCAGCCTGAGCAAGAGCGAGACCCTGTCTCTACTAAAAAAAAAATAGAAAGAAATTAGCTGGACAGCTAGAAATATACAGAAAAAATTAGCCAGGTATGGTGGCGCATGCCTGTAGTCCCAGCTACTCAGGAGACTGAGGCAGAAGGATTGCTTGAGCCCAGGAGTTTGAGGTTACTATGAACTAGGCTGATGCCACGGCACTCTAGCCTGGGCAACAGAGTGAGACTGTCTCAAAAAAAAAAACGTGCTGCGGAAGTTACCCGAGGTCTTCTCTACCCAGCCGCACAAGGGGGCAGGGGGAGGGATGACTCCTGCACTTGCTCACTTCAGTGTGACGTCAATGACTTACCTCCCCACAATTACTTCTTTCCCCACAAAGAGATCTTCTCCACTGTCACTACAAATGCCGTCCTTTGTTTGTATAACACCTTCTAGTACACAAAATCCCTTCATATGAACTTTCTCAATTGATGCGCTCAATAACTATGTGAGATTAATAGACCAGGATGGAAAAACTCAGGCTCGGAAAAGTTTTATAGCTTGTGTTTCACAATCTGCTAAGTTGGGTCAAGACCAACATTAGTTATAAAGTCAAAATGAAAAGGAAAACACAAGGCACCAAATGAGTAGAGCTCATTTAAGTGTTAGTTTTCTTTGTTCCTATAGTGAAAATGTAAAATATGACCCCATATATTTCAGGACCCTCTGTCTGAAGGTCAGAGTACTCAACCTTCCCGACGACCTTGGGTCCTGGTCTGGGACAAAACAGACACATTTGGCTTACAGCCTCTGCAAGCACAGCCCAGCTGTTTCTCATACATCTTGATTAGAACAGAAATTGAGTGCCCTTTGGAAAATTAATGGGTATACTTCTCCCTTACCTATCTTTCTTTCTGTCAATTCATCCGTCTATCCATATCAAATTTCAGCATAATTCTCTAACTACAAGAAACTTTGTGCAAAGATCCCCAAGGAACTGCATAATTCTTTCTTTGTTATAGATATATAAGCTACATGGGGGCCCAGTTCTAGTATTCTTTGTATAGAAGCAATAGTTACACCAATTATCTCCATCCACTTCCTGCAAAAGGGAAACATTCCAAACATATCATTAGATGTCTGTATCATGGGTTCCTGGCCCCATTTAGAGCCTTCCCAAGATAGCAGGGTAGATCCCCACAAGGTAGCATAATCATTCCTGCTGGTGCATCCCACAAGCCCATGGAACTCTCCATGCCCGGAATTGAGATCATTGGCCCCCAAGCTCTAAAGGATACTCTAAAGACCCCCAAGCTAGTTACCTGGGAATGCCTGCATCCATATTCTCACTCATCCACCCATAGAGCCTTCTGTTTTCCAACACCTAATATTTATTTCATCCTTCTCTTTCTCCCTGTCCTCATTACCAGTGCTGTGCAGTGGACCCTTGTCACTTCTCACCCCAATTACCACACTCTTTCTTGATCCTACTGCTTTCTACCAGTTTGTATTTCTTATAGCCACTAAAGAAAATGAGTGCAATGCACACCACCTGAGAGATGGACACGCTTGAAACTGGGACTTGGGGGGAAGGGGGGGCAAGGGCAACATACGTAACCTAAACATCTGTACCCCTATAATAACAAACAATAAAAAAAATGAGGGACCCCTTGTTCAAAATTATCAAGAATTTCAAGATGGCAATGGCAGAGGATTAGACCAAGTGCAGAGCCCTTCAGAGTGTGGGTCCCAATGTAACTGCACAAGCCTCATGCCCATGAAGCTGATCCTGGATGCTAGAAATGAAAATTTAATTATGTCACTCTCCTTCTAAACTATGTCATGGTCTCCACAACACCTGGAGAAGGAAAGCCGAAACTTAGAGTTCACAGGATTTGTCAACATGTGGTCCCTATCTGTCTCTCTGGTCTCATCACCTACCGGTCATTCCACCACATTTCCTCAAATATTCTCATAGATAGGTAGGTAGACAGACCCACCTCTCTCCCTCCTCTACCTGGATGACCCCAGATCTTCCCTCTAGCCTGAGCTCAGTCTTCACTCAATAGTGAAGCCCTCCTTGAGCACCGTGTCAGCTGAGCCCCTCCCCTGCACCTCTATATGCCTCTAGTGTGGATTAATCACACTGTATTGTGTACATGCGTGTGTGTGTGTGTACAGAGATTAAATAGATAGATAGATGGATACAATTTGTTGTTGGGTCTGTCTCACTTCCTAGTCAATAGACTCTTTGGAGAGTCTGTTTAGGTACTTGCTCATTATTTAACCCTGTCCTTGGTACAAGTTAGGCACTCACTGAATATATAAGGACCAGATGAATGAAAAGACATGAGTGTTGGAATTAGACAAACCTGTGTGACATCTCTTTGCCACTATTTCTTATCTGGGTGGACTCGAACTAATTTCGTTTTTAATATAATCTGAATCATAGATTTGCAAATAATCAGCATCTCAGATTTGCAGAATCCCTTTTCTATAAAGTGAAGATAATACTGCATAAGTTTCAGTATGCAGAGGATTTAGTGAACAGCATGTGAAAGTGCCAGGCACAGCACCAGGTGTATTGTAGGAGCTCAAGAAATGCTACTTTCCCTTCCCTCATAAATTTGAGATTGAATTAATCACCAAATATGTATTGAATACCAAAAAATGTACCCAAATTAGTTCATAGCCAATTTAGTAAAAAATAAACAGGATGTATTCTCACTAGCTAGAGCTACTCTAGAGGCGGACATAATTTCATATTTTATACTTTCAAGAACTGTGCTAGTTTATTGCCTGAAGAAATAACAGCTTTTCACGCAGCAAGGATGAACTTTCTGGCAGTAAAAAGTGCTCTAAAGAATCACTGTTTGTTGCCACTAGTTAACCCAGCCAATTGAGGCATACCCTGAAGGAATCTTTTAATGGAATGACTAAAGATTCCCAAGCTGCATTTTTAAATGCCTGTAAAAATGAACATCCCGAGGGGACAGACTTTTAAACACTTAAGGGTAGGTGAATGGGGCATAGCACAAAATGAAGCCAAGAGTTGGCGCCCATCCAGCACACGCATCTCTCTGCTGCTGAGGCAGACCCTGATGGAGCAGGCAGCAGAGCCGCAAGTCCTTCCTGGAAGGATCCGGGTGGCATCGCCACACCCACTACAACCACCCTGTCCCTGTAGAGTTCCCTCTCACCAATACCAGAAACTCACACCGGTTACCTGAGACAGCAAGTGGATATTTTGGGAGACTCTATGGGAAGCCCAGAGAACTGGGACTGAGTTCCCAGGAATCTGGAAAAGGCATAGCCAAGACTGTCACCAAAGCCATCTACGTAGACAGCTGACACTGGACGCCGGACGCCAAACAATAACTCAAACCCTTTCAAAAATTAACATCCAACTGCCTCTTTGGATTTTACAAAGCAATTAAAGATAATTTTCAGCAAAATCTGTTTGCTCCTAGGGTTCCAGCTTCCCCAAAATAAAAGGGGGAAACATTCTCTCTTCTGGTGGGAGAAAGCGGCCTCCCACCTATCTTGGAAATCCCTCGGAATCTAAAGGATATTTGGGTACCGTGTGGCCAAATGCAAACATCCATTACAGTACTTCTTATTTTCCCTGTTTCACACTTGAGGAAACTTGCCAAGGGAACACAGTAAGTGGTAGAGGTTCATCTAACGCCTCAACTGTACACTTTCCCTACACTCACTGACTAATCGAGCTTGATTTTTTTTAAATTGATTACATTTATCCCCTTCCTGCCAAATCATTTTCATTGTTCTGTGAAGACATTGTCTAGGATTTACAATTGTTATATTTCTTCCAGCTACTTAACTGCTTTTCTTTTCCCTTTTTTTTTTTTTTCTTTTCTTTTTTTGAGACAGAGTCTCACTCTGTTGCCCAGGCAAGTGCTGTGATGTCAGCCTAGGTCACAGCAACCTCGAACTCCTGGGCTCCAGCAATCCTCCTGCCTCAGCCTCCCAAGTAGTTGGAACTACAGGCACACACCACGACGCCTGGCTAATTTTTCTATTTTTAGTAGAGATGGGGTCTCACTCTTGCTCTGGCTGGTCTCGAACTCCTTACCTCAAGTGATCCTCCCGCCTTGGCCTCCCAGAGTCCTAGGATTGCAGGTGTGAGCCACCACACCCGGCCTTCTTTTCTCTTTTAAAGGCATTTCCAGATACTATATAAAATCCGAGTCTGCATCTCCTTTTCTATCCAAGAATAAATCACAGGGACAATACTCTAAAGTTGCATGAAAATACACAAGCTGAGCTTTAGCCAAAGAGCCCGACTCACTCAGAAGCAATTGTGCTTGTGCGTCAGGATGCTTTATCATACAGCTAAGTGAAGCCAAGTACCTCACCCTCTCAAGTACGAAGATCATTTAAACGGATGGCTGTATGTGTAACTAATCACCAGAATCTGAGATCAATTATGGAAGTTAGTCAATCCGAAAATTTTATTTACTACCTGATACAGATGTTCACCTTCACTTTCAGATTTCATAGTCAGCTGGAAAATTGATTTAGCTCTCCCAGGATAACTATTTTGAGGTGTAATTTTTAATGCCAAGAGTTTCCAGCAGTTTGGTATCTGCCATAGTTCTTGTCACTGCTGGGGGAACTAAAGTTCAGAAAGAAACCTGCTGTGAAAAAGTAACATGCAGTAGCTTACTCCTAAAATAATTTATTGGAAGGTACTATAAATACAATGGACAGTGTGTTTTAGTCATTCCCCAATGGATTTATTTGTTTATTCATTGTCTCTCCCATCCTATTAGAATACAAGTTTATGAGGACAGAGACTTTGTCCCTGTCCCATAAAATGTAACCTAGAGATCATAAAAATGAATTGTTTAATAGATTATTTTGTTCTTTGGCCAAGTGTTTCTCAGCATGTTAAGAACATCTCAAACTATCTATTTTTTAGATCATGCATAAAATTAGCAAGAATAGCTAATGACAATGTAGATCTTACTATGTGCCAGGTAATGATAGTCCTTTATGTGTATTAACTTATTTAATCCTCACAACAATTCTATGAGGTAGTTACTCTCATTAGAAACCCATTTTACAGATTAGAAAATGAGAGGGTTGCCAAAGGTCACCCAGCTGGTAAGTGGCAGAGCTGGGGTTGACATCTAGCCACTTGGCATCAGAGTCCTTCCTCACAAACCCCGCTGCCAATTCACAGTGTCCCAGTCATGACTCCCTGCATTGTTAATGCTTAACTGACTTTGAAATGCTTTCATGCGTGTTATATTAGATGAAATAAGGTTAAAAATTTGCCAAAGATGGTATTATATGTCTTGTTCTAGGCTGGGCGCTATGGCTCACGCCTGTAATCCTAGTACTTTTGGAAGCCAAGGTGGGAGGATCGCTTGAGGCCAGGAGTTCAAGATCAGCCTGGGCAAGAGTGAAACCTCGTCTCTACAAAAAAATAGAAAAATTAGCCAGGTGTGGTGGTGCATGCCTGTAGTTCAAACTACTCAGGAGGCCGAGGCAGGAGGATCACTTGAACCTAGAAGTTTGAGGTTGCAGTGAGCTATAATGACACCACCGCATTCTAACCCAGGAGACAGAGGGAGACCCTATCTCGAAAAAAAATAAGTCTTGTTCTACAGATGAGAAATCTAAGGTGCTGCCATAGCAAGTGATTTACACAAGATCACAACAGCAGCTGGTAGAAGTGAAATGGGACCCAGGAGTTCTGGTTCCTGGGCCAGCATTCTCCCCTTGGCACCGCGCAGCCCATGAGCCTGACTCAAATTCACATAATGTGTCACTCCCCTCATAAGCGTCCCTTTAAAGAATCCATTTCCAGTGGATATTTTATTTCTTTCTTACATTATGATAATCAACAGTGTATATTACATATTGCATATGGACCCTAAACAGAATCTTTTAGAAGCAGTCATGTCACTACATGCTTAACTGATGATGTCACCCTGGACATAACCATTTACATAATGAATATGAAAGCAATTGGAAGCTGTGAGACATTTTCCAATCATGAGTATATTAAAAGTAGCTGCTTTTATCTCAATAATCATTCTCATGCGTAACTGTCTTCTATCCCCATTTACAAGTTCTCAAGGAGCAAGAACGACATAATACTTGCTTTTGCTAGGAGGATAAGACACGTTAAGGCAATTTCCACTTGAGCAAGAGACTTTTGCTTCTTTTATGAATCGGAAGCAGCAATCCCAAAGGTTCTGAATGATTCTAATTTCTCTAGCATTAATTGATTCTGTCAAACAGCACGTGGTTATCAGGCACCTGCTGCAGGCCAGCCCCACGCTAGGCACCAAAGAACACAAAGGAGTGGAAAACACATGCCTTGCTCCCAGGAAGCTAATGTTCAAGTTGTGGATACAAAGTTAACACACTTGAAACAATTGGAGAACAAAATAAGACAACATATAATTTACGCTGAATTCTGCAGTACAAACAATGTAAGAATTTAGCAAAGGAAAAGGAGAACTAGAGAAAGACTCTGCCAACACACAGGCTACTTTCTGCACATGGGCCTACAAGATATGCACAAATTGGTATTTTCATGCTTTAAAAATACATAGCATTGAATCAGTGACTCAAATGGGGTAGACAGTAATAATAATGTATGCCTAAGAGATGGTACTATTCGAAAAGAATACATGTGGGAAGGAGAATATGGAAAATGCCTCATCCTTTGACTAGAGGCTAAAGAGCAGCATTCTGAGACTTAGTGTAGTGTGAACAATCCCATGTGTAACAAAGTCCCATCCTTAGAGGCTGAATACTGTCCAAGCCTCTTTGCATTTGTTTTATTATTATTGTTGTTGTTGTTGTTATTATTATGTGTTTATCTCACAGCCAAACAGACATTTGAGCTCAAAGAGGAAGAAATGCTGCTCTGTAATACAGGAGAAAGGATCTTGAAGACATCAGCATATGAGTGGCAAATGAAATCATGAAACTGCTTCACCCACAGAAAGTATATAAGGTGGAGATTTTAAGGAACCAAATATTTAAGGGTGAGAGTTGAAAGAGAAAACTGAGACAAGGTAACCAGAGAAAAAGCAGGCAACCAGAAATGAGCTAGTTAAGGAATAAAGGGCAAGAAAGAAAGCTGTGGAATGAAGGAGAGATCTGTATGATCAAGCACACAAGAGATTAAGTAAGGCAAGACTTAAAACTGTCCACTGTGCAAGAAAGATAAAAGACTATTAGTGACATTGGCAAGAGCAGTTTTCAGTAGAGAGAGAGAAAAAGTAGATTGCAGAGTGAATGGAGGGACCAGGAATTTAGACCTACCCTGCTAATGACTACAAATGGAAAAGCTGAACAAAATACACTATGAATCTGCTTGAATGCATCAA
>RJWJ010024900.1:0-24419 GCA_004363605.1 Indri indri | reverse complement strand
AGAACTACCATTTGATCTAGCAATCCCACTGCTGGGTATTTACCCAAAGGAAAAAAAGACATTCTATAAAAAAGACACCTGCATTTGAATGTCTATAGCTGCACAATTCACAATTGCAAAGATGTGGAAACAACCCAAGTGCCCATCAATACATGAGTGGATTAATAAAATGTGGTACATATATCCCATGGAGTACTACTCAGCCATAAAAAAAAATGGTGAACTAGCATCTCTTGTATTCACCTGGATGGAACCGGAGAGCATTCTCCTAAGTAAAGTATATAAGAATGGAAAAACACCACATGTACTCACCATTAAATTGAAACTAATCAATCAACACTTATGAGCACATATGGAAATAACATTCATCAGAAATCAAGCAGGTAAGGGGGAGGAGGGGATGGGTAAAATCATGCCTAATGGGTACAATGCACATTATCCGGGTAATGGGCACACTTATAACTTTGACTCAAATGGTACGAAAGCAATTTATGTAACCAAAATGTTTGTACCCTGTAATATTCTGAAATTTTAAAAAAATAACAAAAAATAAAAAGAAAATAAAGTAAGATACTCTTTACCTGTGGAGCTTTTGTCCCCCACTGCTGTGAGTGTTGGTTGCTTACAGCTCACCACTGCCCTCCTTATCCTGAGAATTGCCCTTGATCTGTAGCAGTTGCCTCACCAGTCTGCCTTCCCAGAAATATCTGGGAAGTTACATGTAATTTCAGTCTGCAGCTGACTGATAAGTGGGGAAAAATGACCAGCCTCTTTGCTTCAAGGTGAGACCCGGTCCCTTCCACCCTTCATACTCCAGGGCTCCCTGTGGGACCAGGCTCAGTCCAAACCTGAGCTGAACCCCCATCTTTTCTGGGCTCCTTCTCTGTCCTATTCTACTTCCCTCAATCTCCTTGTCGTAAGAGGGAGAAGATTTATTTGTCCCAAATAAATCTTTGGCATGCAAGTCACCATGTCAGCTTCCAGGAAAGCTGGCTTAAAGTAAGTATGAAATGTTATTTTCTGACCTTGCATCGGCAGCCTGTCAGGGAAGTTCAGAATGATTTAGCAAACCAAATTTGAACAATGACAAGATAATAATACACTAATTATAGCAGCTACCAGGAGAGGAGATGCTCTTTACGAGACCACCAGGGAGAAGAATGAAGTACAATGCAAATGCAGACACTTTGTCTCACTTCTGCCTATCTGAACATTAAATTCTGTGGCACAAAGTACCTGTCTTCTCAGATCACCCCAGTGGGAAGGCTGGGCCTGTGGCGATTCTCAATGGACTCTTGTTTGGGCTCAAATTGGCAGCTCACTTCTTGACAGAAACCGTGATCTTGAGAGTGATAATTTTGACCCTGTAGAGTCTCCTGGGCAGGGTCTTTCCCATGTGAAAGATTGAATAGCAGCAGGATACCTGGTCTTATTAGTTTCCCTGATTCAAGTCATTTTTCTCATTTATCAACCATTTTTAAGTCACAAGTTCTAGGAGGCAAACGACATTGAAAGATGCCCTGGTTTCAGATACAACCATGTTCAAACCGGAAAGGGTGTTTCACTGAGGAAAGACAGAGGCCCATCTGGGGATTCTAGGGCAGTACATCTTATTGCAATGAGCATAGAGGGGACCAGGGAATCCTGTAAGAATTCCTATCTCAGAGCCCCACCCATTTCAATGTTGACGTCCAAGCCTGCTCCAGAGTACAGAGGAAGCTCACACAGCAACAGCCCCGTCATCCCAACACCCACAAAAATGGATCAAATAACACCACTGAGGCCTGAAAAAATGAATATAAACTTTTGATTTTCACTAATTTGACTAAGGGGTCTAGCACTGGGGATCCATCAATGAATAAAACACTCCCAGTGCCTGTCTTCAGGGATTTGACATCCCAGTGAGGAGGTGGACAATAAACAGGTAAACAGAAGTACATGCAAGGTGGGTAGCAATAAGGGCTGTGTGGTCAGATAAGGCAGAGAAAGGATGGAGAGTGAAGGGGCAAGGGTACCACTTTAGGGAGGTGTGTCAGGTAAGGAGTCTCTGATTAGGTGACATTTGAGCAGAGGCTTATGTGACCTGAAGGAATATGTCATGTTCCTGAGGGAAGGAATTTCAGAGAGCACAAACAGTGTGTGCAAAGACCCTGAGGCAGGAGCGTGCTAAAAGAACAGTGGAAAGACCAGTCAGGTGATGGGAAACTTAGGTGACAGAGGGCTACCTGCATACAATCATAAGAATTTACTTTAATCAAATTAAGGAGTCAGTAGAGGGTCTGGGACAGAGTAGAACATGATATGACTTTTGTTTTAAAAGAATCACTCTGGTTTTTGTGCACAGACTGCAAAGGGAGAATGAAGGGGGACCCACAGATCTATTGCTGTTGTTCCTTGTGCACACTGGGCTCCTAGCAGTGAAGGGCAGAAGAGGTGAGAGTCTAGATAAATGCATCCCCTGAGACAGCAGATTTTTCCTACGGATTGAACGTGAGGAGTGAGAGACAATCAAGGACAACTCTAGAAGCTGGATGTGAGCGACTGGAAGAATGGACTCGCTATTTACTGACGTGGAAAAGACTGCAGGAGATACAGATTTGGGAGAATAATCAAAAGTTTAATTTTGGCTGTGTTTGGTCTGAGATGCCTTTTTAGCACTCACAGTGGATATACTGAACACACAGTTGGAAAAATAAGTCTAAATTGGGGGTGTGGGAATTTGGGGCTGGGGAAGTAATTTTGAGAACCATCCAAAAGTAAAGGGACTGGATGAGATCAAATAAAGAGTATTAACAGCAAAACTGTCCTGGAGGGAGCCCTGGAAAATTCCTGCATTAGAGGTTAGCAAGGTGACACAATAACGCAAAGGAGAGAGAAGAGGAATAGCTGAGAGGTAGGATGAGACCTAATCAAAAGCTGTGCCCATGAGTGAAGGGAAGTGATGAAGAGTTGGTGGAAAAGGTGTAGCAATCAGCCATAAAAAGTAATGACATAATGCCATTTGTAGCAATGCGGATAGAACTGGAGACCATTATCCTAAGTAAAGTATCTCAGAATGGAAAACCAAACACCATATGTTCCCACTAATAAGTGGAAGCTAATAGATGAGCACACGCAGGCACAAAGTGGTATAAAGGACACGAGAAACTAAGAAGGTAGGAGAGTCGGAGGGTGGATGTGAGATAAAAACTTACCTATTGGGTACAATGAACACTATTCTGGTGATGGGCACGTCAAAAGCCCTGACTTAAGCATTATACGAGATATCCATGTAATAAAAACACTTGTACCCCCTTTATTAATATTTTAAAATTAAAAAAATGAAATTAAATAAAAAATGCAGCAAAGCAGCATGATATAGGCGAAACTTCCTTGGCTAAAAATCAACAATCCGGAGTTCTCTGCCTAAATTTATTTTCTCTACTTTATGAAAATGGATCCTAAAAATCAACCAATAACAGAATAAAGATATATGAAAGATTTTGTACATAAACAAAACAAAGCGCAACTCTGTGCCTGACCAGGCATGTACTTGCAGCTGAAATCCTGTATTTCTTTCATTTATTGTCACAGTATTATATAAGAATTGGCATTTAGAAAGATTGCTTCTGGGACTCCTAGAGTACATAAATGATCAAAGATTTAATTATTTGCCCAAAATAGAGTCGTGCATTTTAGAAGAGATGTTAAATAATTAATGCTGATATTTTAAGAGGGGTTCCAAGGCATCCATTTGTTGTAATGTGGTAGGATTGGGAGATGAACAGTGAATAAAGACTAAGCGCCTCTCGAATTCTTTCCATTTATTTTCTAAAGTCAGCATTTGTCTCTATCACTCCAAAGTTAAATAAAGAAGGGAGGATTTTGAGGTGAGTTATTTTTATTGGCACAGAGAGACAAAAAAAAATGTAATCTCCCAATTTTCTTTGTCTAATGGTAGTATGAGCTAGAAAGCAGAGACCCACACATCAGAAATTGTGAGTCCGTAAGGATATTGTTTAGACTTGAAATGACATGAAGGTTAATAAAAGTGAACTGTAGCAGCAGCCAGTATTTGTGGTTATTTATTGGGGCAGTGTTGCTCTTGACTGAGCCTCTGGCTCCCCTTACGCTCTGTATTCCCTCTTTTCTTTCTTGGAGAAAATGTTTTTGCTCATCTGGCTTCTCTGTCCATTCATCGGTGGAGTTGTGTCGTCCAATTCAGTGTCCAGCTAGAGTCAGCTGTAGCCTAGAAAGAAGCCCCCATCACGCCTTCATATACCCCTATTCCTCCTACTCACTCCTCGTAGGGTCTGGATCCATTTTCCACCAAGTCTCACCGTATGCCCAATGACTCCATCTTGTCTTCACCTCTCATTTTTTTTTGTAATGAATAAAGAGAAAAATGAATACCCAAATACCCCCAAACTCAGAGAACTTTGAAGCTCCTGCGTTTTCTCCTTAGATGACCAAGTGGTCCTCATGTCATACTAGGATGGCTCCTTTGGTTGCACAAGTTAACAGCCACCTCTGAGCTATTTCAGATTTAAAAGATGTGGCGGGGATTTTGGAAGAGGGATGTAGAATTCAGGGGGAAAGATGAAAGTGGAGAGGGAAGGATGGCGGGAAGAAGGAAATGCACTGGGCCATGTGTGTTGGGGTGCTTTGAGATGGAATATTCAAAAAGGGCTACTGTGGGCTATGTTTCTGACTTTGTATGTGAAGACATAAACCAACTCTGTTGTAAAGAGCTGCAGGATAGATTCCCCTAATTGTTGGAGATTTTATCTTGTAACTAAAATGCAGAAGAGGGCAAAGATGAAGTGAGGATTCACAGGAACACAAAACTTATCTGTTTAAATATTCTGAGTGAGAAACGGGGGCTTAAAAAAATAAATATATGCCATGAATACTAATACAAAGCAAACGAAATAGTAGCAGCATCAGGTTACTATTTACATACTTCCTCTTATGCTCAGTCAGCACTTTCCCGGAACCCATCTGTCCTCGGTGTGTATAGAAGGATAATTAGTTTCGTGAATATTTTGAAGATATTAGAAGAAAGGATCTCAAGAAACAAGTCCATGTGGATGGACATAGAGTCGTTAAGGAGGAGAGCATGCATCAGGACACGTTTGTTCATGGAATGTGCATTTAGGTAGCAACAGATTTTCATCCAACCAGTGCCTGGCATTTTATTCTTTTGCTCTCATCACTACTTCCTGCTCTTGTTTTTCTTCTTTGTAAAAGTTTTCTCTACAATTAGGATTTTCTCTCATGCACTACCATATCCCTTTGCCCCTCTTACGCTCAAGGGCATGCTTTGGTAAAGATGGATCTTGCTTTTAGATAAGGGGGTTAAGATTCCAGGCATGGTGGGGCAGAGAGATGGTATGATGCAGGACCAAAGACTCGGCCACTTACTAGCCAACTCAAGCACGTATGAAGACTTGGAACTTTGATTTTGGGCTCTCAAGAAATAAGGAGAAAACCCTAACCTCAGAACCTACCAACAATTGGTGGTCACTGAGATACAACCCTCCATTGCACAGTCTTATTTCCCATGGTCTCTTTTAGTTCTAGGACCCTGTCCTTCTATTTCCACCCCTGACTTAATTTCTTTCCCTTTCCCGTTTTCTTCCATCACTCGTGAATTTCTTTCCTCATTTGTAAAGTGAAAATAACAATGACAACCACTCATGATTCTAAGGGGACTCAAATGAACAATTAAGCAAAAATACTTTGTAAAATGTAAAATAAAATGCCTTGTTTGGTAGATGTTGTTATCATTATTATTAGACAGTAAAGAGTGTGAGCCAGGTTCTAAAGTCGCTTAGGAGGCAGAGGTGGAACTGAATCCGGGGAGGTTTTTGCAGATAATAGCAGTAGTGTCTTACTTAGGAAGCACAGACAGATGGACTCGTTTTTCTGATTGTACATAATGAAAACTCTCCAAGAATAGGACAACCCGAGAGACCCCCTGCCTCTTCTTCCAGAAACTCCATCATCCTTTAACAATCTCCCTCCTCCCAGATACAGCCTTATTCAGAGCTAAGATTTGTGTGTATATTTCCACTAAGCTAAGTGGACATTTGGCAGTTATTGCTTACTTTCCTCAATGTCTCCTGCCAAATTGAATTGGTGTAAAAATAAAAATAGCAAGGCCTGAATTATCTGATTTGATTTTTCAGAGCAGGTTTTTCTGAGCAGGTTTTCCTGAGCCGGTTAACTGACTATTCAAACGGAAGCTAAACACATTATGTTGCACAGACGGGCTGAAACAAGACAACAATAGGTGTTAGGATTATCTGGCTTCCTGGTTATCTTTCAAACAACAGTCTTGGAGATGGGTAGCCTCATTGACTCAACCTCATCAAGACTCGTTTGGACAAACCTGCAGACTCCCCACCACCCAGACTGTGGCCCTGTGCTCTCATTTTGATATCCAGTTCTAAGCTTCATTCATGCACTAGAGCATGATAAGATTTCCTCTACACCCCATGTGCTGGCAAAGTGTTTCTTGCTTTATGTGCTGCCATAGTAGCTCCTTTGAAGATCCCTCTGAAATAGACACTGATAAAAAGTATTAACAGATTGGTAAATTAAGGCTCATAGCTTTGGCTCAAATTTAGTTGCCTGGTAGATGGCAGAGCTGGTGTTCCAATGCACATACCATGAGACTCTAAAACCAGTGCTCCTTTTATTTTACTTAAAAATTTCATGACTCTCAATCTCTCTAGGTACCACATCACTGTGGATGATCCACGACTCTACCTCGTGATTCTTGACTGACTTGACCCCACAGATATCCATACACATTCTACCTCAACTTGAATCTTTTTCTTATTAATATAATATACTTTCCACCTCTCCAATCTCCCTCTACCCCCCATCCTGGCTCTTTACTCTTTACTTGCATATATGAAAATCTTAGTTATTAGGCCTCTCGCTAATTAGTATGGGCACCTCCAGATGCTCATGTGTAGATTTGAGTGCACATGTTTGTGTCCCCAACTGGCTGTGCAGTTCCTACGGGTAGAAAGTGCCTTATGTCTTATCTATCACCCATGCCATTTATTATAATATCATGTACATAATTTGCACTCACAGTCTATTTTTTTAAAGCCAAGTAATGGAATTAATCAATGGAGGAAGAGGGGAAAGCCCTTTCTAACAAAGTGTGGTTCCACGCGTGGCCTTCTACTAGTCGTTTTTGCTCCATCATGTTGGAAAAAATGTCTTACTTCCCATGGCTTCAACTTTACCTATAATTCTTATTGGCCTCACTAGCCTTGTACTGGAGCTGCTGATTTTCCATACTGACCTTTCCAAAACAAAGTTTGTGTGAGACTGCACCTTGGGAAAGTATGAATGTTATAGCTTCTTTCCACATGGAGACATGAATGATCATTCTAATTATCCTTAGGGCCCTGGCAGAAATTGAGGCCGTGTCTACATAGAATCAGGCAAGGCAGAAATTTTCACAACTTGATTTGTATTGTTTCTCTGGGATAACCATCTAGGGACTGAATTACCTGAATTGTTTGCCATTCATCCGTTCCTTCATTCAGTCTACAAATATTTATTAAGTTCTTACGACATGGTAGGCATTGTGCCTAAAATGGGATATAGCAGTGAACAGATGGATATATTAAGTCCAGTTTCCAGGCACTGATATAGTGAGGATCTCACCTCCTTGGAGGATTTAGTGGCCTACTCTCTTCCTTATGTCCTGCCTGTGAGCAGAGCAACCTAGGAATCAATTAAGAAGGGAAGATAGTCAGCAAAATTCTGTCTTCAGAGCTGCTACTATGGGCATAAGGCTCAGCACCCCAACAGCAAAGCTTTATTTCCCCCAGATTTTGCCTTTGAAGCATTTCTTGCATGGGGATAGTTCACATCTGAAGTATAGCCTTGATGACTTTAAACAAAGCATGATATTTCTGAGCTGAAAGTCACTGTAGCTGGTCCTCCTAGAGTGTGTGTGTATTGAGTGTGTGTTTGTGTATATATGCATGTATGTGTATGTTTCTGTTAGCCACAGGTCTAACTCCCCTGATGAGCCAGTTTGCTAAAAACCTCAAGCTTCAAGGCTAAGAGATTTTAGCATTCACTTCTCTTTTTACAGTGTCAAATTATACAATTTAAAAATAAAAACAGATTTTGCAATTCCAAAAAAATAAACAAACAGAAAGGACACAAGCAGTTCTCAAATGTCATATGTCAAAGGTTGCCTGTAAGTTTGCTATTTGCAAAACTGAACACTTCTTTCTCTTTTTTTTTCTTTTTGATTTTACATTTTATTTTTTTTAATTTCAGAATATTATGGGGTTACAAACATTTTGGTTACATAGAATGCCTTTGCCTCACCCAAGCCAGAGCTACAAGCATGCCCTTCCCCCATGTAGTGCACTCTGCACCCATTAGTTGTGAGTTTACCCACCCCCACCCCCTCCTCCCACCAGACGAGCACCCAGTGAATATTACTTCCAGGTGAGCACCTTAGTGTTGATCAGTTGGTACCAATTTGATGGTGAGTACATGTGGTACTTTTTTTTCCATCCTTGTGATATCTCACTTCGAAGGATGGGCTCCAGCTCTATTTGGGATAATATAAAAGGTGCTAATTCACCATCGTTTTTTGTATTTGAGTAGTACTCCATGGTATACATATACCACATTTTATTAATCCACTCATATTGATGGGCACTTGGGTTGTTGCCACATCTTTGCAAGTGTGAATTGTGCTGCCACAAACATTTGAATGCAGATGTCTTTATTATGCAATGTCTTTTTTTTCCTTTGGGTAGATGCCTAGTAGTGGGATTGCTGGATCAAATGGTATTTCCATTTTTAGTTCTTTGAGGTATCTCCAAATTGCTTTCCACAGAGGTTGCACTAGTTTGCAGTCCCACAAGCAGTGTAAGAGTGTTCCTATCTCTCCACATCCACGCCAGCATGTCTGATCTCACTTTTTTGTTTGTTGACAGTACTCACTATACCCTAGAGTTTTAGTTAACCCATAATATCCCCAGGGTACTAATTGCAATAGTGAGCCGAACTACACACTCCCCTCTCCCCCACCTTTGAGATCAAATCATTCAGGAACCCATCTTGGGCTCCCCTCTGCCACACGTCTGGCCCTGAGACCCTCCAGTGATGATGACCTGATGGCACAGTGCAGTAGGAACATCTGAGAGTGAGTGAGAAGCCTCAAGTTTGGAGCAATGCCTGAGACTTGTTGGCTTAGGTGAATTCTTTTCTTCCAAAGACCATGATTCACTTACCTCCCAATCTATAGTCACCATCTATTGCTCTGATCAGAAACATCTCTGTTCCTGCCTCCTCATGTGTCAATAAAAACATTACAGACTTTCCTCTACCTTCTTGTGGTCCTGAGCTCAGCTTTAGTTTTTTTATGTCTATAGTGGAGCAGATAATGGTGAAGGAAGAATGAGATCCACCAGCGATGAAGGTTTTGAGCATGCTGACTCAGTGGGGGAGTTGGACTCTTGCTTCAGCTTTGCTTCTATGTGAAGTTCTGGGTACAGTGTCTGGCACAAAGTAATCTGTCATGAAATTCTAAATGTAGTAGTGGTGCTGTAGGCAATTGTAATAGTACTACTAATGGCAGCTTTTGTTTGTGTGCTAGAAGCAAATGGTAACCTCTGATGTGTAAAACTATTTGCTTTTCACAATGGAACAACAAACAGGGAGTGATGAGTTCATGCTATTCCCCTACTTCTCTCATTTCTCCTCTTAGGCCCTCTGAGAAGACAGATTATCACATGGGTGTAAAGGACAATCTCTAAGTAACCAAAGTATGGCAATGTTTCTAAGCTGAAGCAGGAAATAAGGTGTTGCTTCTTGAATCCGGCCTTGGAGCTGAAGACAGCAGTGGTACCAGGGAAGGAGAAAAAAGAAAGGGACCAAGCGGAGAATAATTAAGTATGCTCATTGAATCAAACAGTGAGTGAGTTGAGTTTTCACAGTCCTTCCCTCTTTGGACTTTGTGAGGAGGCAGGCATTATTGTCCCCACATTCACATGGAAGACACCTGCTGATCAAGTCAGTTGCCCAAGGTTGCACAGGTCGTAAGTACAGGGCTACAGTTTGATCCGGGTCTGAGTGCCCCAAAGGCTGCGTGCTTTTCACCTCTTCTCTCCTCCTCTTCTCCCTTGCCGCCCTCATCAGGGCTGCTACCTTGGATTGGTAAAGGGACCACTTAAAAAACAGAAACTCAAATAAAGTTAAGGGGATATTATAGATGGAAATTGGATCTATTGTAGCCAAGAGAAGATGAAAAGTAAAACAAAGAGAAAGAATATGGAAGGTATAAATGGTAGATCACAAGTCAGAAATGAAATTTTCTGTGGTCAATCTATATACATTACCTGTCTCACAGAATAGGAAAATGCAATCTCATCACTGCTCTAATAGCAAGAGTATGAACTCTCTGTGAAATGAGGAAGCACATAACGTACTACAACACAAATGCCCTTCCTCTAGGTCATATATAGAGCTGTGAACACTCTTCCAAAGGTTTAAGGAATCATGGCCAGATATGTATGTGTGCTGTCTTACACGTAACGACAACCCACACCTGTCATTGTGAATCAATCCCTGTTGAGGGATTGTATCCCGAATGATATCACAGAGGAAAAACCTGCCCCTGACAAAATGTATTGGACAAAACCAATTTAACGAGATGGCTACAAAAGTGGACACAGCTTCCTGTTTACTCACAGCACTGAGGACCTTGCCAAAAGATGAAACAATGAAATTTTGCAATCACCCTTGATTTGACCTAGAAGGGAAAGACAGACATTATACTGTGGGCATTGGAGTCATTGTGCCTCCTCTTTTTGCACCAAGGAATAATGCATTCAACTTTCTCCCTCAGTAGATATGAGAGAGAGTGCTCATGGCACAGTTCTTTTGTAACACTCAGAAACAATATATTTTCAAACTACTTTCAATTTGGGGAGTTAAAATAGATACAGAGGATTACTGTGTCCTTTATTTTGACCTTGGCCTACACAAAGACAATGTAGAAACAGGAGAAAATTGAAAGAAAAAAATGAGACAGATTCCTGCCTCTGGAATAAATGAACGAATGGCTTTTCCAATGCTAGTGAAAAATGTTCTCAAAGGGTTTGAGCTTCCACTTTGAGTAGAAGTTATGAGGTGCCCAAGTCCAAAACGATTTCCTCTCTTCCAGGCCTAGGAGAGCTGCAGAAACTTTGGATGGTATAAATGTACAATAGTTATTTGTTTCACAAATAGCTATTTTCCTTATCCAGTTCCATGTGTTTGAAGTCACTAAAACATCACTTTCTGATTTAAACCATGATTGCAATGTACATATGGAGTCGATGGCAAAATGTAAATTGTTTCTTCACCCTGAAGGCATAAATGTGCCAATAAGTTGTCATTCCTCAGGAGCTAAGTTTTCTAATAATTGGTACATGAGTTCAGCGTTTCTAAACAATACTCTTGTTAATTTATGTTTATGTAAAATATCTGTACCATATGTGTTTTATTGAATCAGTTGAAATCCAATTTTTCTAAACATGGTTTTCTCTTACATGTTGCTTAATGCCCACTTCTTTTTTTCTAATATTAATGAAATTAATTAACATTCAATGTTTTCAGAGTTACATGTAGTCTGCTGTTACTTTTGAAGAATGGCTTTCTGGTTGCCAAATGTCGTGGTACAGACAATGTTTCAGGGCTCAACTAGTTTTTCCAAAAGAAATCTTTAATTAATCATCTATATTGCTGTTGATGACACTATCACATCCTGATCTCAGGTTTGCTCTATTTGTAATTTCTTATAGCCACACGTCATTACAAGCTATTCTGAAATATGAAGGTACCCTCCCAGTGGAGGAAAAATGGCTTGGGTGCTTTTGTGAATCATAAATGGTGTGACCTTTATGGTGACTTGGTAGGCATCAAACCCTGGGTGTTTACTATGGGAGACAACAGACAGACTCTCATATCCTGAAGATAGAAAACCAGACAGAAACCGATTTGTCCGTGCTAGTTTCCATGCAGGTTTGCAAAAATAGGAGGGGGCACGGGGAGACCTAGCTAAAAATGTTTTCTAGACAGTGTCATCCTCATTATAAAAAACGTCTTTTTAAATTAGATTCCTCACCACCTCCAATCAAACATACAGATAAGACTATGTAAATGAATTGTTCTGGTTTGTCACTGGTCATAAATGTGACTACAAACCTGGAGATGCATGCCACCTGCTACTCAAGTAGCTGAGAGCTTAACATCTCCGTCAACAAACTGCCTAGCTTGGTCACAATTATGGAAGGATGCAGAATGTTAAAATATTCTTTTTCCTTTGAGAAGAAATTGACACAAATAGTAACAATTCGCAGCACATCATCTGTTCTTGACAAGCCTTCATAATAGATCAAAAAATGTACATATTTTCCCCAAAAAATTAGAGGATGCAGGATTGGGATGTGTGAGTAAATATGTTAATTCATTTTAAGCTGGTTGCCACATTCAAATAGCACGTGCCACTCTAAAGGAAACCGAGCAATAATTTATCACAGGTCAAATAAAAGATCCTCTTAGAAAAAGGTTATGATAGACCCTCTCTCCTCCAACAGTCTTTAAAATACTTACCTCAATGGCACATGTTAGTTTTCTCCTCTGTGTCAATGGTTTAATTATAAAATGAAATATCCAAGTGACATTCACCTCAATTAAATTTATTTCTATCTGAATTAGGTATGGCTTAGCCAAAAGTAGTAGTACAAGAAGTAATAGTATTAGTAATAAAATTAAAAATAATAACAACAGCCGTAATAAAAGCTACCATTTGTTGAGTGTCTTGTATTATATACCAAGCACCACAATAAGCAGCTTGTGATATTACATAGTGCAACCCACACAACCACCCTGAGAAGAAGGTAAGTAACATTATTCCCATTTCAGACATGAGAAAACTGAGGTTTAGTCACGCAGTTACCAGAGAGAAGAAAGAATCTTTGCTCATGTCTTTTTAACCACATTTTCTCTGATAAGGCTCAGATGCCCACGTGTACTACAGACTTCATTTCACAAAGAAAATTCAGGAACCCCTTCGGTAGGTATTTGCTATTCGTTTTTATGTGTAATTAAGAAATTATATGCTGCTGATAACCCTTGTAATGTAATGCCTAACCTCTCACATTCTTCCTTGATTGCCACGCAAAGGATTTGAAAAGAGATTATTTTAGAATAATTACTGATCAGTAATCATCACCACACCACACAAATCACATTCGATTCCCCATTAAGACAGACCAGGAGAAATGAGAGGTTTTCACTCCAGAATGCTTTTTTACTGCAATCAGGTTAATTCTATGTTTCCATTCCATTGGTCTTCTGAATTTAAACATGAGAAAATGGAACAAATTCTATATAGGGGATAATAATATCCCCAACCATGGGTTTTGATCCACTGGTGAAAAAGTGTTTAACTCTTAGCTTTCCAAGTAGAGAACTATTCCATTTAGAAGAGTCACTTTCCAAGAAGGAGGCATTCAGCAAAGAGGGGTAGGTATTTTATTCCTGCAGGACAGCTGTTTACTTTGATCCATTCTAAAACTCAGACCTTCACAAACACAATCTATCACATAAAATAATTCATACAGAAGAACAAAGAAACAAATGTCAAGCCACCATATTTAATCGATGTCATTTTGTAATACCTATCAGCAACTCACCATGTATGGTGATATATCATTTTTGATTTATAAATGTAGTAACCTTTTAAGATGATTGATATATCAATGATTCTTCTATGGCCCCACTTGCCAAGATTTAGCTTCCTGTCTTTTCCTTTATTTAAGTAATACTACAGCTTTATTCAAGCATTATAATCTTAATCTGGGAGATCTATGATTTTTTTACTGGTAATCATCAGTTTTATCAACACCACCACTATCCAACACCCCCTCCGAAATCTGACTTCCACTTATCTTTTTTCCATTATGAAGAGAGAGCAGCTATCTTTATGAGAGGAGAACATGTCTCTCCATCTCTGACATAGACAGAATGTTTGCTCCTCAAACCTGTGGGCCAAGAACTACTTCATGTTCCCCAACGTACCCTTTCTCCATATCTGCAATGGCCTTTCCTTTCCTGTCCTCACAAGAAAGTGTCACTTGCATGGATATTGGAGTTTAAGTCAGATTATGACTTTGTCTAGGGGAATTTTAAGTCATTACTTTTTTCCTTTTTCATTTTAGCTTGACGGTAACACAAGTGATTTAGTGGTTACACAAGTGTTTGGTTTATAATTTTCCTTAAATTGTGCAAATAATTTTTCTGTTTGCTTCATCGATTTTATAAATACAGAAAAGTTCTTGCAAAAATTTAAAGACTCCTTGACAACTGAACATTTTTGTACCTACCACATAAATCAAGAAATAAAATGTTACCAGCACCTCAAAAAACTCCTGTGTGTCCCTTGTCAATGGGAGCTTTCTCCCTCCCCTTAAAGGTAACTGATCCCCTGATTTTTGTGATAATCATTTTCTTTAAGCTTTCTCTTTCACTATGCAATAAATGTCCTTGTCCATGTTAAATAATTTTAAACACTCAAATCACATAGTGGAAGTTTTATAAAAACAGGTTCATATCATAGTTATTTATGGTAAATGAATAATATGCCAGACATTAAATATGGAGCTAGGGGCCAGGCATGGTGGCTCACATCTGCAATCCCAGCACTCTGGGAAGCTGACACCAGAGGATTGCTTGAGGCTAGGAGTTTGAGCAACAACAGTGAGACCCCATCTCTACAAAAAATAAAAAATTTAGCCAGGCATGGTGGTATGCACCTGTAGCCCCAGGTACTTGGGAGGCTGAAGCAGGAAGATTGCTTGAGCCCTGGAGTTTGAGGCTACAATGAGCTATGATCACACCACTGTACTCCAGCCTGGGCAGCAGAGTGAGACCCTCCCTCTTAAAAAAAAAAAAATTTAGCCAGGGGTGTAAAAATTAGTAAGACATAGTCACACCTCCTAAAACTCATAAGGCAATTTTACTAAAGTTTGTGAAAGCAATGTTTGGTTCATCACAACCACCATCTAATTCACCTAACGACCATCTAATTCACCTAAACAAGACATGGCAAGATTTTTCCTTGCTTTGTCTCAACACATGGGCTGGTCACTGTGTAACTGGGAAAAGAGAATGATCAAGTCTTTCCCTAGAAAATGGAGTGGGTGGGCAGGAAATGAACTGACTCATGTAAGAATCTGAGTATATTATCTCTCTCCAGCACCCTAAATGAAGCATTCTTAGCTCATTTCAAAGGCAAGAGGAAAGATAGATTCATGATATGTAAGGAAAAAGAACTTTGGGAGGAAAGTTTTTTATTACTCTTCTAAGGGCTTAAGAGGTATTTCTTCCCTTACATTTTATATGTGGAAAATAAAGACAATGGTCCACCCAGAGAATTCACTGGGACGGTGCTTGTGGAGCGTTTGGCACAATGCCTGGCACCCAGGAATGCTCAGCAAGTGCTAGCTCAGCCTTTGAGAGGTGTCAGTTCCATCATTGGGGCCAACCTTGAATCAAAAAGAGTAAAGTCAAGCTAAGGAGGACCATTGATAGGTCAATGGCAGGATATCATACTAAGAAAGGCCAGCACTAGGGCTCCTATAACTTGCTGTATGTTGAAAGGACAATTTATAATATTCAATTCATGACAAAAAAAATTACGTACAAAATGAAGACTGAAAAGTGATGAACAGTAAATTATTATTTCAGTTAAGGGCAGGAAAAGTCTTCTCAAGACTCCTCTACCTCTTTCCCTGAAGTCCGGCTCAGACACTGTCCCATAATCCAACAGCCCTCGTTACTGTACCACAAACGCGGTATTGTGTTAAACCCATTTTCTTTTTGTACTGTGGTACTGGTATGATATTTATCTCCTTTATTATTTATTTTTTAATGTGTTAAACAAAATTTATTTTTAAATTTTCTTTCGTTGATATTAAAATTTTAGTATAACAGATAAAAATTAAGATTTGTGGCTGGACACAGCTGTGTTCAAATCCTGCATTCATCGCTTACTAACTATGCGATGTGCGCAAATTCCCTACGTTCTGTAAAGGGGGTATAATGACAATGCCCACTTCATAGTTATGTTGGAAGAATTAAATGTAATAATTTATGTAGTGCATTAGTAATAAGTGGTGGTTTTTACTAGTATCTCCCCGATTTGATTCCAAGCACCTTGCCTGCATAGACATGTGACCTTCTTGTTCAGTTATTCTCAGAGCTGAGCAGAGTTTGCTGATCGAACCCACCCAGTGGATCTTTGCTGATTGATTGCTGCAATGGTGCACTGATCCTATTCTCAGCTACTTTCTAATATGAAATTTCCTAATTTAGAGAGTCAGTCAGAAACACGGCATAACAATACACAGATGGGGGAAACGGGCAGGGGACTTAGAGAAAGTGCTTATGTGCTTTGTGATTACAAAGCAAAACCATGCTGCTTATTAAATAAACGTGTCTAGTTGACAAAATGGCCATCCCTGACTTTGACAGAAATGATCGATGAAACTCATCTCCTATAGAAAAAAATGCCCCAGTGAAAGGCAAAGGCTGATCCTAATATTGTTTAGCTGACTAAGTTCTTTGTATCTGTGATGGTTCTGTCAATTAAAGATGTTTTGGCCAAAGCATCTACATAATTCCTCAGCAATGTGATCTGTCAACCCACACAGCAGGAACCCTGAGACTAAATATTCTAGTAAAAGAAGAGGGCATGGCATGGTGGCTGGCCAATTGGATTTCAATGATGACAATGCAATGAAAGAGCAAATAATAATAATAATAATAATAAAATATTAACTGTAGATTTTGAGTTCTAGAAAACTGTGAATTATAACAAATAGGATCTACAGGATAGTGTCACTTTTGGGCAGGGCAGAGCTTTGGCTTTCTTTCTTTCTTTCTTTTTTTTTTTTTTTGGAGAAAGGGTCTCACTTTGTTGGCCAGGCTGGAGTACAGTGGCATGATCATACCTCACTGCAGCCTCGTAATCCTGGGCTCTAGTGATCCTCCTGCTTCAGACTCCCAAGTAGATGGTACTATAGGTGTGCACCACCATGCCCAGCTAATTTTTTTGTATCAATTTTTTAGAGATGGGGGTCTCTCTACATTACCCAGGCTGATCTCAAACTCCTAGGGTCACACTCTCCTCCCACCTCAGGCTTTTGAGTAGCTGGAATTACAGGTGTGAGCCACCGTGCCCAGCACTTTGGCTATTGTAAAAGTCAAATCACTATCGTGGAAAACAATCACAGGTTTAGGTTCTTTAGGGTTTGTGATCCTATCACCTTGGAGCTGCTGTCTAGTAATTTTCATTAGGTAATCCATTGTAAATCTCATCTCATCATCTTTCAGTTGGAATTTGCTGCCAGTTGTTAGAATGGAAATTGCTCTTCTTATTGCATGGGAGTACAGGTACATCTATCGAGAAGAATGATGTTCTTTGGTAAATAATTCTAAACTTCCTAGTCCCACATGTGTTCTTATTTCTAAGTGGTTCCCTTGGGAAGTTATGTAAATATTTAAATTTTATTGCCATTGCCCATAAAACGTTTAAAACCCCTAGGAATATGCAACTATTGTAACTGAAATAACGTGATCTTTGACTTTGGCATTGGAAGGACATGAGATCAGATCTGCCTCTGCCACGTTCCAGCAAAGTGGTCTACAAAAATCACAGTCTCCTTGACAAGTACAGAGGATAAGCTTTTAAGAGAACTCCCTAGAATGATGTTCGGAAAATATGATTATTGGAACATATCAGGTATTCTATAAATGTTAGTTTTCCCTTAGTCTGGAATTGATTTTGGAGTAAATTTACCAGCCCTGTTGGGAAAATCAGTTTCATTGTATTCCAATCACAAACTTGTTTTGGGGTACAAAATGTAACCACCCTCCTCTGGTTCTAAACTTTTTTAATAGGCTTGGTTCCTTGTGTCTGTTAGATTTCACAGAAAAATCAAATTCACTCTCAGTAGATAAATACTAATCAAAAACAAAGATATTTGTTAAAAAATATGCCCAGCCCAGCACAACTTCAGGCATGTAATAGGACCTCAGTGAATGGTATGGGAAGACTAGGTCTTAGCTGAGAATTCCACTCTGAAAGATGAAATTTTCAAAGATGTTGAAGGTTGGCAGTTCACTAAAATATGTGCATAGTTCTACATAGGTAAAATATGCATTTATACGGTAAAGTTCTGGGGTAAACATTTTTTTAAGTCATTTTAGCTTTTAGTCATGCTTTGTTTATAAAACTTTTTCCTGTAATTCAAGACAGTCTTAAACCCTTACTCTGAAGGAAACCTCCACAACAGAATGAAGAATAAAATATGAAGTTCTAAAAATGCTATCAGGGAAATTACAAGTCCTTCATGGTAAAGGATAAAGGCTATATTATTAATTCAACTCTTGCTATAAAACTGGTACTACACATATAACAACTCACTTATGTTATGTATTTTGGCCTCAGTAACAAAAGATAGGTAATAAAGCATTTGTGTTCTGATTTTACCAAAATGGAAACAGACTTAGTGAAGTCAGAATCCCCATGTTATAAAATCACAAGGGTGGGCCTGGGTGTCCTTCTAAATTCTCTATTTCCAGTTGGCAACCCTCTTCTGTCTAGTTGATCAAGGAGTGTTTTCACCAATGGAAGGGGAGACCCACATTGTTTGGTGGTAACATTTTTTTTGTTGTTGGTTTATTTTCCTTAATGGTAGGTGATGACAATTGTCTTAATATTCAGAGCTAGTTTACTGTATAGACACAATGTGGATCATTTTCATTATGATTTCCAGAGGCCAGAAAAGCTGTTGACTCTTCCCTTGGCTCAGGTTTTCTGTTCAGTAATATCTAAAACCCCTGCCTTACGTCTGGTTTCCTAGAAGCAGAGACAGAGATGTGACTTTTATGCAATGGATTTATTGAGGGAGAACCCTCTTAGAGCATGGGGGAAGCAGGAGAGAGCAGGGGAAGAAGCTGGACAGGCAGCTTCAGTTTGATCTCACAGGGGTTCTGTATTGTGACTGGGACCACAGAGTTATCCCTTCTTGAGTCAAAGGGGGCAGATTTTATACATCCTTATTGGTCAGGCATTGGCTGGGGCCATCCCTTGGATGTGAAAATGTAGTCTCTCAGGCAAGGTGGCTCCTGTCTACTGAAGCCAATTTTCTGGAGAAAGGAGTATTTGAGAGCCATTAATATCCAACATGCACAGCAAACACAGCACCCACAGCACCCAACAACCACCTACCTGGTAAAGGGGATCAGGGTGGGATAGTAACAGTGTCCACCACAACTTCTTGAGTAGGGTGAACTATTTTAGAACACCCAAGGCTTTTTACATAGTAAATCTCATTCTTACTAAGATGTGAAAAAATTGAAATCAGGTCCTTGGAAAAACTATGGTTTCCGTAAGTTTAAGGACAAAGGACAGAATCACACAAGAAGAGGCCACTGGGGGACACAGAAAAGACTTTAATGATTTTAGTGATTTCATATGTAGTACAGAAAATTTGCATTATTTGAAGGAAGTATGTGGAGGAATTGTAGAGTGTTTTGAACTACAGGAAAGACTGTAGATATGGACATGACTGAAAAGTGATTAACTTAAAAACAGCAGCACCAGAAATTACCTCATCGGAATATGTGTTGCTCTCCTATACAGCTATATGGTATCCAATGATAAGCATGTGGATAGCATCATACCATCTTCGCTCTGAAGACTCCAATGGAGGGTTCCATGCCTGAGAATAATGTGTTCTGGGGTCCTGAAACTATTATGGGTTGTCTTTGACTTGGAAAGACCCGATGAAGTACAAACATTAAGTACTTAAGAACGAGGATCTGAGGCCAGGCATGGTGACTCACACCTGTAATCCTAACACTTTGGGAGGCCAAGGTGGGAGAATGGCTTGAAGCCAGGAGGTTGAGACCAGCCTTGGCAATAGCAAGACCCTGTCTCTATAATAAAAATAAAAATAAAAATAAATTAGCTGGGCATGGTTGTGCACACCTATAATCCGAGCTACTCGAGAGGCTGAGGCAGGAGGATTTCAGGCTGAGCCCAGGATTTGGAGGCTGTAGTGAGCTATGATAACATCACCATACTGCAGCCCAGGCAACAGAGAGACTCTGTCTGCCTGCCAACTAAATTTAAAAAAAAAAAAAAAGAAAGAAAGAGCAAGGATCTGGGTGTGCATCAAGGCAGGACTATTTCTTCCAGTCTGGAGTTCTGGGTGTTCCTAGATTCCCAAAGAGAAGATCAGAGCCTTCACTATTGGCCAATGAGGAAGGAAGACTGAGCTCTGGGACCATAAGGCATCATTCATGCCGGCATTCTCTCCGGAGGCCACTTGTGTCATCAGCAGAGTTCAGCAGAGTTACTGGAAAAGGCTAAGAACACGTGGAGAATTTGGGTGATGACTCTGTGGCTGTTTTGCTCACAGAAGCTCTCCAGGGGATAGTACTATGTCTCAACCATCTTAACCCATGCCCAGGGTGTGGTACAGACAGCTGTGTGGATACTACCCCGTCTCCTTTTCTCCTGGACCCACAACTAGATGTCATTTCCCACCCTCCCTTGCAGTTAAGTGAGATCATGCACATTATTTGTCTCTTGCTATGTCATTAGTTATCCAAACCTTAGGAGCTTAAATTACCACAAAGTTATTATCACACACAGAGGTGCAGGAACCCAAGAATGGCTTAGCTGTGTGGTTCTGGCTCAGAGTCTCTCACGAGGTTGCAGTTTAGCTATTGGCTGGGGCTGCAGTCATCTCAAGGCTCATGTGGTGCTGGAGAATCTGATTCCAAGCTCAGTCACATGGTGGTTGTTTGCTCCTTGCTGGCCATTGGCTAGAAGTTCCCTCGTATGTGGGTCTCTCCACAGGGCTTCTCAAACATGGCAGCTTGCTTTCCACAGAGTGAGTGACTCGAGACAGTAAATTTAAGATGGAAGTGAAAATCTTTTACACTTGTAAAAGTGTAAATCTTGTCCTAGAAATCATACCATCACTTCTGACACATGCAATGTCAGAGGTGACTTCACAGGGCTGTGAATACAAGAAAGCAAGGATCATTGGCTATCTTGGCACTCACTATGTTATGGACAGTGGAATATCAGTGAAAGTGATCTATGCTATTCCTAAACTGGCACTCAGAAATCACCCTATACAATCTTCCATGTTCTCTCTTAATTATTGAGTTAAATAGTGACATCTTCAAGGACTCACAGAGGAATGGAGCCAAAAGATAGCAGGAACCTGAACCCATGACTGACTGCATAGAGCACAGTGTCTGTGACACAATGGAGAAACAAAACATTATTGTGTAACACCACAGAGATCCATCCCTCCTTCCTTCTCCCCCTGCCTCCCTTCCTTCCTTTCTTCCTGTTTCTTTCACTAGAGTTCTCTTCCCCTAATATGTATGTGTGCATGTGTGTATGTACATATTTCTTTTTGGAATCTATACATTTTGGTTTCTCATGGCTGTATTAATATGTACTCATTTATATATCTGATTTGTGTGCTTTTTTCCCTCTATCGTGTTAGTCTTGGCCATTTCTTTAATACATAAACTTTTGGAGGTCTGGAAAATTCTGTATTCTATTTTGTCTCTATCTCCCTATAGTAACCAGGTTATTATCCTGAACCTAGGATAACTACTATCCACAGATTAACTATACACAACCTTATTTCAACACAAGGGGGAGAGATGTCCCATGGTATTTTAGAAAAAAAAATCTCATTTCAGTTTGGAACCAAAGAAGAGGATAATGCGAATCTTAAAAGCTTGACTCTACAGAAAAAGAGTCAAATTTTCAAATATATACATAACAAAGCTATATTATTAAAAATAAATGCATAATTGTATGCAATAGATGAAGTTATGTAGAAGTGTATCTGGAACCCAAATATTTCTGTAGAAAGGGAGTCCTGTGCTGACCCTTTTATTTATTCAAATCAATTTGAAATCTTATTGGGCACAAACTATAATTAGTAAACATCTCTAATTTTACTTGTTACATAACATAAAAACATATTGTTCTGTAGAAGTTCTGTATTTACAATGTTATCTATTAAAATCTGTATACCCAGGCATCAAGTGTTTTGTTTTATCAAAACCATTTCTGTCATAACCTTTCAATGCATTAGCAGTTAGCTGCGTTGACATTATACCTTGCCCCTCAACTACTGGAATGAAAGCAGAGGGCTTTTCTCATTTTCTGTATCAAAGGCTTTCAGCTTTTCTGGCTAAGGGCATAAATGAAGTATGATAACAAGAGAAATATTAACATCATTTAAAATCAGAAATACTTCTCCTTCGAAAGGTTATCCTGATTTCAAAGTTTTGCAAGTAATTAAGAGCATGAACCTGCTTGGGGCTCCGTGGGCTGTGGTTCCAGTTTTTATCACCCTCCATCTGGAAGACAGATGAAGTCAGCCGTGGGTACATAAAACTCCTGAAAGATTAATTCTTGGGGAGACTTAGACCAAAGCGGGAACTGTTGTTCCATTTGTGTGGCAGTAAGAAACATTATGTTTTTAAGTAGCATCGAAAATATGGTAAAAGGAGAAAATGGCATTAGCCTTATTTTTAGGCTCAGATAGACCAAGAGTTCATGTCTTTTGACAGAATTCACTTTTATTTTCTCTTTGAATATCAAATTCAGTTAAAATGAAGTGTGTACAGATACCACTTTCTGTTGGGTCTTATAATCGGAAGCTCTGAATGTAGCATCAAATCAAGTATGAAGTATCAAATCATGAATAACAACCCTGTTTGTGAGACACATTAGTTTCCCTTGTCAATTAACCAATGCCAGCATTTCTTCTCAACTCTGATTACTCTGAACATAGATAATGAGTTTTCCTTCCGATTTTTGTTCATTTCCTCCTTGCTTTATAGAAAACTATCAATTTCTATTTACTTGTTGATTTTATCCTTCATTTGATTTGGCTTTAAGCGAAACTTTTTCTGATTGTATTATAACACAGAAAAATCCTAGGGAAAAGACGAGTTGGGGCCACTTAACTTTATAATGTTTTGGTGTTCCACTCTTTGAATTAATTGTGGTGATTAGTATAGTGAAATAGTGGGCTTCTCACTGCCTTCCGCCCCGCCTCATCCTCCCCAGCTCTTATCGTTACACACACTCAGAAACCATCTATGTTGCAATCAACACAGAATTTAGGTTTCAGAAGTAGAATTTAAACTGATGATGAGAAAATCAGGTTTGCTGCTACAAATTAAAACAAGCCTGAAACCACAAAGCAACCCCTCACATACACTAGCACACACACACACATAGAATACATTCTTCAAAGGGATGTGTAAGTGAGATTGTTATTTTTTTTTATTCCATGAGGATTTTCACATGAGGAAGGGTGGTTCAGGGTGAGAAGAGACCTGTGCTATCCAGGAGTTGAAGCAACAGAGATGTAACTGTAGCTAGGATGAGGCATCCATCCAATGGGCTTGTTAATCTCTTGGTCTATCGTGGTACTACACAATGTGACCCATTGTAGATTTGTACGATAATGACTGCAATAGATTGTGCCTCAAGCTATGATCTCAGTACTTGTGGTCCACCAAAATTCATATATTGACATTGAATCTTCTGGCACCTTGATCTCAGACCTCCAGCCTCCAGAACTGTGAGAAATAAAGGTTTGTTATTTATAAGCCACCCATTCTATAATATTTTGTTATGGCAGTGTGAATGGATTTAGACACCTCTCTGTGTCCACCACCCTTTATGATGGACTCTGCCACCCCTCCTATCAACAGGTGAAGTCTATCTCCCTACACTTGAATCTGTTCTGGCCTCAGGACTTTCTCTGACTAACAGATGGAGGTACAAGTGATGTTGTACACCTGCGAAGTATAGGCATTTGGAGACTTACAGCTTATATTTTTGCCCTCTGGGAACCATTGCTTGAGAACACCATAGTGAAAAGCAACCCAGGATGAAAGACCATGTGGAGAGAGATTCCCAGGTGATCCAGGTCCCAGCCAAGCCAATGCCAAGCCAACCACCAGGTAAATGCCACTGGACATGTGAACCCAGGTGAGACACAAAAGAGTCACCGGGGGAACCCACAGAAGTGTGAAAAATATCATTGCATGTCTTTCTTTAACTTTTATTTTGAAATATTTTAGATTTACATAAAAGATGCTAAAGTTGTATAGAAAGTTTCCATGAACCTCTTACTGAGCTCCCTCTTATGGCATAATGACACACAACCATAGTACAATGATCAGAACCAGGAAATGAATATTGGTAAAATGGCTTTAACGAAAGACCTTACCCAAATCTCATCAGTGTCTTCACTAGTGTTTTTTTTTTTTTT
>RJWJ010024899.1:0-24444 GCA_004363605.1 Indri indri | reverse complement strand
TGATCTTAGTCAGCTTTGTGTAAATAAGTCCCTATCATAGTAGTTATTTCTCAACCAGTGCAATATAAACGTTTGCCGAATTGAATTAAGTTTTAAACAAATGTTAATTATCTCTTGCCTTTTGTGCAGTTCCTGGCACGTATACATGCCCAATTTCTGAAGAGACAAAGGAAGGGATAAAAGGTGAGAAGTAAGAAAGCGAGAAGAAGGTAAGAAAGAAAGATTAATTGTAGTGCGCTGGGGAAATGTAATTAAAACAAAATCTTCTCCCAACCTAGAAATCCTCTCCACGAAAGTGGTAGAGAAAGCAAATATCGTTTATTATTGAATAAGCATTAAACCAGAATGTGATGTGCATCACAGGCAATCCATTAAGAGATGGTGGAGACAGAAAGAAATCTCACCTTTTTATTTAGCAAACAGTTACAATTCATTACATACACATTTTCAAGATAAACAATAACTAGTCCTCAAGAGAACTTGACAGCACCATTTGTCACGCAGTATCTCTAACTTTACCTGGTAATTGGGGTGATGATGCTTGTTAGCTAATTGACTTAGCCAGTGGGAAAACACACTTCACATATCTTTATGACAGTAAGTAGTTTTGCAATTTGGAACAAAGCACCCAATGAAATTAGGTTCCTACCTTCCACAGAAACTGAGAGGTAGGCAAGCTATCTTCCTTGGTGGTTGGATTTTACAGAGATGGCTCCCAGATTGTTGGAAAAGATGTTCCTAGGTCACAATGCTGACAAAATGGCAATCTAGTCTTCAGAAAGATTTCTGTACATTTCAAAGAGAGGAGAAAGTATTTAATATTCTAAAGTAAATGAGAACAGAAAAAGGAGGGGAGGGAGATAGCTTGTTTTTCAACAGGAATAATGAAGCCTTTTATTTTTAATTTGTCCTTATAAGTAGAGTGAATACAGTACAGATCCGAGGGAGTGTGGTGCATAGAAAGAACACAGAAATGCTCTAAGGACCATTTTTGTTACTTGCAAGCATTTTCCTTGGAAGCATTCAATCTCTGTGGGATGCCCCTTATCACTTTTGAAGTGCGTGAGATGCACTGGATAATATCTGAGGTTCCTTTGGACTTATTGCTTTATTTCAAAATAATAAAAAAATTGTTGTGTTAGTGAGGATGAGGAGTATTGTTATTTTTCACATCCACCCTTGTGTGCATTTTAATTGCTCTACTCTTTCTAACACACAATCAATGACCTTCATTGAACAGCCGTAGAGCTCTAAATCACAAGGAAATAAGAATCACTGGGTCTCTAGTGTGCACTTAACACATATCTTTAAAAAGTTTGCCAAGCCGAGTGACCATGTTTTGAAAGGAAAGATAACTCACTTTTGTATTATGAAATTCTTTAAGAACAGATAATGAGCAAAGGAATCTTTTCTTATTAATACTTTTATCTATAGGGACTAAGATTAGAGTAGTGGCCTTTCATTTACTGCCACTATCAGAATAGTGGAGATTTACAAATATTATATTTTCAGTCTACTGTCCTGTAGAATGTGCTATGATATTGTTTTTTCTTCTGTTTTTCCTAGGGGAAAAGATAACTGCTAAAAATAATAAAATAGTTTCTCTCTCTCCTTTTTTTTAATCTGAGAAGAGTTTTCTTACACAGTTTACTTTGTAAAGAAAGTCCTGATAGCCAATGTAAGTGAAGATCTTTAATATTTCTGCTAAACAAATGCTTATAGGAGAAAAGAACATTATTGTTTATAAGACAAATATCACTGAGGAAAAAACAAAAACTTGTTATTTGATTGCCTGGGCCCCTAGGTGATTGAATGTTTTTTCTTCTGAGCTTAATTCCCAAATGTGTAGAGAGATTTCTAAAGAAGTAGTGGATATGAAACTATGTAAATAGTTAATCTGTATACCATAAAGTGTTTCCCAGTGAGTGAGTATGTTTTCTGCATTGTTTGTGTGTATGTGAGTGTTTCAATGCAACAGACTCCCAGGAGTCAACTTCACGGCAGAGGCAGCTACTCCATCCATTTAGAAATACTTTGAACAATCAAGAAAAATATTTTAAATATTTGATCCCATTTTCATTTCTTTATAGGAGTAAATGAGAAAAAACACAATGTTTTTATTGGATTTCTAATGGAGCATAATGAAAAAGTTAGCTTTTCTCATTTAGGAGACCCAAGCTCTTCTGCTCTTGCATGAGATATATTGAATAAAGTTGTATTAATATTATGACATTTTTCTATATAGGATACTCTTATTACATAGATTGCTGTTTTTATCTGCCTTGCTTAACTCTCAGACCACAATTTTTTCCTCCGTTCCCTCATTCCACTTCAACCACCTGGGCTTCCAGGATCTTACTCCATAGGTTCTTGTTTTAGGGACACTCTTCCATCACATAACTATCTGCAAAGGTAGCACCTTCAAGTTTTTGATGCCTGTGTTCAACTATCATGTTCTTAATGAGGCTTGGTGACTAATTTATTCAAATCCCTCCTCCACCACAAGAATCAATATTTTGCACTTTTATTGTGGTAAAAATATACATATAAAAAGTGTAAAATGTGACATTTTAAACACTTTTAAGTGTAAAATTCAAGGGCATTCATTACTTTCACGATATTGCACAAATGCCACCACTAATTGATCAACACTTATGTGCACATATGGTAGCAACATTCATTGGGTGTCGGGCAGGTGTGGGGGGGATATGTATATTCACATCTAATGGGCGCGGTGCCCACTGTTTGGCAGATGGGCAGGCTTGTAGATTTGACTTGGGTGGGACAAAGGTAATATATGTAACCTAAACATTTGTACCCCCGTAACATTCTGTAATAAGAATAAATAAATAAATAAATACATAGTATTCATGAAAAAAATTTCCAAAACTTTTTAATCAGCCCAAACAGAAACTCTATAAACATTAAGCAATAATTCCCCATTCCTTTCTCTTTTCAGCCCTGGTAACCTCTCATCTACTTTCTGTTTCTATGAATTTGCCTACTTTAGATATTTCATATAAATAGAATCATATAATGTTTGTCTTTTTTTGTCAAATGGGTGAGAAGCGGTATCTCCTGGCTTTGATTTGCATTTCCTTAATGACTAACTATGTTGAAGATCTTTTCATTTGCTTATTGCCCACTTGTATATCTTCTTTGGATAAACACCTATTCAAGTCGTTAGCCCACTTTTAAAATTAGTCTGTTTTGTTGTTGTTGTTATTGTTGTTGTTAAATGGTAGTTCCTTATATAATCTGGATATAAAACTCTTAGTAGATACATGATTTGCAAGTCAGTTATTGCAAATAGGTTATTAAGTATGAAATGTCTGATTTCCTTAAGCACTAAGTTTGACAGTTCATATCTCTGACATTTCACTTTGACACTTCTTGTTTTATTTTTATTGTGAAGGTACATCCTCATTCTTTCAAACACATGTTTTTGTTTGTGATTATCTTTCAAATTTTTTTAGAGCAATTTTTATGAAACCATGGATAAATCAAAAATTTGTGCTATTTTCAAATATGAATTCCATCATGGAACTAATGCAGCACAGACAGCTTGAAATATCAATAAAGTGTTTGGGAAGGATGTGGCTAATGAACTCACAGTACGTGGATGGTTTGTGAAGTTCTGCTGTGCTGATTTTAATCTTGGAAATAAGCCATGTGGGCAACCTGAGACCAGGGTGGATAATGACAAGCTGAAAGCTGTAATGGAAGCGAATCCATCTCAACCTACGTGTGAGTTAGCATCAAGGTTTGACGTTACTATTCCAACACTATTGCAATACTTGAAACAAATCAGTAAGGTAAAAAAGCTGGATAGATGGGTTCTGCATGAATTAAATAAGTGTCAGAAGAGAAATCGTCTACGAGCTTGCCTTTTTTTGCTGTCACCACATAAAGGTGAACCATTTCTATACCATGTTGTTACGTGTGATGAAAAATGGTTTCTTTTTGAAAATTGCAAGTGTTCCGCACAATGGTTGGATAAAGATGAAGTGCCGAAACACAGTCCAACAGCAAATATTTAACAAACAAAGCTTAATGGTTTCTCTTCAATGCTCCAGCTCTGGTATTATCCACTATAGCTTCATGAAACCTTGTCCATCTATTACAGAAGATGCGTGCTGCAACCAATTGGACAAAATGATTAAGACGTTTCTGACTAAGCAGCTGAGATTGGTCAACAGAGACAGCCCAATCCTCATACAAGACAATGCTGGACCACATTTTGCACAAACAACGCTGTTCAAACTACAGAGGCTGGACTTGGAAACTCTCTGTCATCCACAGTATTTATCAGACTTTGCACCAACTAACTACCACTTCTTCCAGGCTTTGCACCACTTCTTACAAGGAAAAATATTCAATTTTCAATAAGCTGTGGAAAACACCTTTGATGATTCCACCACCAGTTGCTCTCCAGGCGTCTTCCCTGCTGGCATAAACAAGCTACCATTAAGATTGAAGGAATGTGTCACTAGGCACATACTTTGATTGATCGTACTGCCTCCTGTTTGAGATATAATAAACTACACTTTTGATTTGAAATAGGACATTTCGTATTTAATGACCTATTAACTATAAAAATTAAAATGAGTGAAATTTTTCCCATTCTGTGGATTATCATTCACTTTCTTAATCATCTCCTTTCATGGTATATTAGTCAGGTTTCTCACGAGAAACTGAATCAACATACATTTAAAAAGAGAGAGAAAGAGATGTACTTTAAGGCATTGACTCCTGCAATTGTGGAGGCTGGCAAGTCCAAAATCTGCAAGGTTGGCTGGCAGGGTGGAGACTCAGGGAAAATTACAAGTCCAAACCAATTGTAATCTGCTGGCAAAATTCTCTTTTCCCCTGGAGAGGTTGTTGTTGTTGTTGTTGTTTTCCTATTAAACCCTTCAATTGATTGTACGAGGCCCTCTTATATAATGGATACTAATCTGCTTTGTTCAAAGTCTACTGATTTAAGTGTTAATGTCATCTAAAAAGAAATCACAGAAATATTTAGAATACTATTTGACCAAATATCTGGGTATTGTCACCTAGCCAAGATGACACATAAAATTAACCATCGAAGACGCACACAAATTTTATTAGTGTTTTGTTTCTTGTTTCTTAATGTCTTTGAAGTCTGATGTATCTATTTTTTTGTCAGTCATGCTTTTACTGTCATATCTAAAAATTCATTGCCAAATCCAAGATCATAAATATTTACTCCTATATTTCATTCTAATAATTTCATAGCTGTAACTCTCATATTTACATTGCTGATCTATTTTGAGTTAATTTTTGTTTGTGGTCGGAGGTAGGGGTTTAAATTCATTCTTGTGTCTGGGAAAATTCAGTTCTGCCAGCACAATTTATTAAAGAGATTAAGCTTTTCTCATTCAGTAGACTCGGAACCTTTGTAAAAAATCAATTGGGCATAAATATACAGGTTTTTTCTGTACTTTTATTCTACTTATGGGTCTTTGTGTCTGCATAAAGCCAGAATCACATTGTTTTGATTATATCAGCACCATACTGTTTTAGTTACTGTGGCAGTGTAGTAAGTTTTGAAATAGAGAAGTGTGAGTCCTCCAATTTCTTTCTTCTATTTCAAGATTGTTTTGGCTATTTGGGGCACTTCACAATTACATATAAATTTTACATTGGCTTTCCCATTTCTGCAAAAACAGTTATTGAAATTTTGATGGAGATTGCATTGATTTGGTAGATTTTAATAATCTTAACATTTTAATAATAGTGTTTTTCTGTTCATGAACATAGGGTATCCTTACATTGCTTTAGATTTTTAAATTTCTTTTAGCAACATTTTGTAGTTTTTAGCATTTTTCATCTCTTTGGTTAAATTTATTTCTAGATAATTTATTTTTTATAGGCTGCTGTAAATGGAATTGATTTCCTTTTTTCATTTTTCATTGCTGGTGTATAGAAACACAATTAATTCTGGAATGATACAGAATAATTTTTTAAATGTTGGAAATATCCAAGAGAATGAAACAAAAAGTCTACCTTGGAAAATTCTATATTCCCTATTGCTGAGAAAATTCTGAAAAATCTGTGTCTGTTAGCTGTACTGTATGGAGTCTTTCTAAATTGGATGGGTATTGAATTTGATAGCCACCAAATTCCCAAGTGATTTTCCCAAATGAAAAACTAATGATTGCATATTTTGCTTGTCCTTCTGCCTCCTTTCACTACTGTCTCTAAATTTAAAATTCTTGACGTTCCTAAAGGCTTGAAAAAGTTAGATCTAATCTATATCTAATTTTATAAACATGTAAGACCTACATGTTTTCATTTTTAAAATTTTCTATAATCTGGGTTCCAAATATATGTGTCTGTGTCTGTGTGTGTGGGTGTGTGTGTGAGAGAGAGAGAAAGAGAGAGATAAGAAAGAGATGAAAGTTGAGATTTACATTCATACTGAAAGTGAAGGAGAGGAATAGAGAGTTTTAAAATAATCACAGAGAGAGTGACTTTGTGTTATGGATTAATAGAAATGGAATGAGGATAGTTTATTGCCAAAATACTGGAGTTTATTCAAATATAGAAATTTGCATATTCCTGCTGCTCAAATATGATATAATGATTAGGCAGAAACTGAAACAACACAGAATATTTTATATGGTAATAAAATAAAAAATTTTAATGGGCAAATATAAGAAGAAAAAAATATAAGCCTTAATGATCTCCAAACTAAAGTTTATAAATAATTGAATGTCTAAAAACAAACTAGTATTGTATGTGAATGTGAAGGGAATGATTTTTAGTTCCTCCCACTTCTCTTTGATATTTAATCAGTTTTAAAGTCTCTGTAATAAGCCCTTCTTCTTTGAAAGATTGAACATTGTCTTGTTCATTTTTTCCTGTAACCTAACAGAATGTCCTCTGTATAATGCATACTTAATATTTATTGGTTGAATGTCATATATCTCCTGTTTCTCCTCCAGGTCTACTCTCTGCTCTTCTCTACTGTGCTTTTTATCCCAGGAGGCTGACTTCTCTGGTTTATCTCACTTAAGAAATTTATACCTTTTGGCCTCTGGATTCCCAGAAAGTTTGACCAACAGACAGGAGATTAGAGGGTGAGGTCGGCATATTTATTCCACTATCTGTATCTTTGCAAAATCACCAGGCTGACACTGTTCCTTACCCAAAAGTTATAGTCATCTAAAGGCAGCCCTTTCCACAGATCATTTTCAGGTTTCAATTATTCTCTGCAGTGCTTTGTACTCTGTAGATCATTTTCAGGTTTCAATTATTCTCTGCAGTGCTTTGTACTCTGTCTTTCAGTATTATTATATTCTGCCACATGCTTACATAGGTCCTTTATAAACTGTTGCAGTATTGTTCTAATTTAAATGTGCATTTCACTTATATTGGGGTTCTGATAGATAATCTAATGGCCATTTTATACAGCTGAATGGTTTATGAAAGTCAATATCCTACATATAAGCAGCACACAAAATACTAACTAAATGATCTCTATCTTGTTAGCATAATTTCTTCACTTAATTTCCTCTTCCTTCCTGTTAATCTATGCGATACACAGAGCAAAATGATAATAGATAGCTCAGGGTGTTTCTTTTCCCTTTCAACCTTTAAGGAAGGTAATAAATAAAATAAACACAAAATTTTACACTTTCCATCTCACAATCAATAAACCTTTTGAAGCAGACAAAGTTTAAAAAGAAGACATTTCTTTACGGGTCACTGCATTTAAAGTATAACTCCCTCCAGAAAACTGCCTTTTTAATGTATTCTCTTAAATACTCTTCAAATGGTTGTGAACTGTAATCTGTAATACTGTTTTTATAGTTTATTAGTCTTAGGCCTTAGGTAGATCGATAGATAGACAGAGGTGGATACATAGATAGATGACATTATATCTGTGTATGTGTCTATTCCACTCGTACTGCCAACTAAAATTTATTTATCTAAAGTTTATTCTCATATGAATGTCATTATCCCATACAGACTGACCTATATATCCACTTTGGAAATTGACACTACATATAGAGATCTATCCCATTTTTTGCATAAATATAAAGAGACCATATCAATATGCAATTTCACCAAAAGATTACAACTCTTTATATCTCCTCATTTGCCTTCCACACTATATACCATGAAAGTTTTTAACCTTTGTTAAGCTTTAATATCAACATATTTTAATTGTTATTCATATATATGTTGGCCTATACATGTGAAATATTAAAGGTAATTTGCCTTTCTCCTGTGAAAATTGTCAATTCACATTTCTTTAATTTTTATAAATTAAAAACAAATGATTTTTTAATATATTAATAAAATAATCATTATATTTCAATTATGGCTTCCTAGTATGTTAGTCATATTCCAACTATGATCATAGATTTTTCAAATACAAAGTTTAATTAATCCTCTCAATAGATGCAATAAAAACATTTGACAAAATTCACAACCCTTTTGTGATAAGAACTCATAAGAAAATAGGTATAAATGGAACATAACTCCATATTATAAAAGCCATATAAGACAAACCCACAGCCAATATCATACTGAACGGGGAAAAATCGAAAGCATTTCTGCTTAGAATTGGAATCAGACAAGGTTGCATACTGTCACCACTTGTGTTAATATAGGGCTCAAAGTCCTAGCCAGAGCAATCAGGCAAGAGAAGGAAATCAAGGGTATCCAAATGGAGAATGAAGAGGCCAAACTATTGCTCTTTGCTGACAATCTGATCTTATATCTAGAAAACCCCAAAGACTGCCAACAGACTCCTGGAATTAATAAATAAATTCAGCAAAGTCTCAGGCTACAAAATCAATGTACACAAATCAGTAGCATTCCTATATACCAACAACAGTGAAGCTGAGGATCAAATCAAAGACTTAATACCATTCACAATGCCAACAAAGGAAATAAAATACCTAGGAATATATTTAACTAAGGAGATGAAAGACCTCTTCAGGGAGAACTACAAAACACTGAGGAAGGAAATTGCAGAGGATGTAAACAAATGGAAAAACATAGCATGCTCATGGATTGGCAGAGTCAACATTGTTAAAATGTCTACACTGCCCAAAATGATTTATAGATTCAATGCAATCACCATTAAAGCATCAACGTCATTTTTTGCAGATCTAGAAAAAATAATTCTATGCTCCCTATGGATCCAGAAAAGACCCCAAACGGCAAAGCAATCATAAGCAAAAAGAAGAAATTGGGAGGGACCACTTTACCAGACTTCAAGCTGTACTATAAGGCTACAGTAACCAAAACAGAATGGTATTGGCACAGGAACATAGACAGACCAATGGATCAGAACAGAGAACCCAGATATAAAACCATCATTATATTGCCATCTGATCTTTGACAAAGCAGACAAAAACATACACTGGGGAAAAGAATCCCTATTTAATAAATGGTGCTGGGAAAATTGGATAGCCCCATGTAGAAGACTGGAACAGGAGCCACACCTCTCACCACTCACAAAAATTAATTCACAAAGGATAACAAGACTTAAACCTAAGTCATGAAACTATAAGAATTCTAGAAGAAGAGGTTGGAAACACTCTTATAGATATCAGCCTAGGCAAAGAATTTATGAAGAAAACCCCCAAGGCAATAACAGCAACAACAAAAATAAATGGGACCTGATTAAATCAAAAAGTTTCTGCACAGCCAAGGAGATAATCAATAGAGCAAATAACCAACCTACATAACGGGAGAAAATATTTGCCTGCTATATACCTGAGAAAGGGCTAATAACCAGAACCTACAAAGAACTCAAGCAAATCAGCAAGATAACATCAAACAACCCCATTAAAAACATAGACAAACAAATGAACAGAAGCTTTTCAAAAGAAGACTAATGGCCAATACGCTTATGAAAAAATGTCTAACATCTCTAATCATCAGGGAAATGCAAATCAAAACCACAATGAGATATTATCTAACTCCAGTGAGAATGGCTTTTATCAAAAAGTCCCAAAACAACAGATGCTGGCATGCATGAGGAGAGACAAGGAACATTTATATACTGTTGGTGGGACTGCAAATGAGTATAACTTCCATGGAAAGTAGTATGGAGACACCATAAAGAACTGAAAGTAGAACTACTATTTGATTCAGCAATCCAACTACTGGGTACATACCCAAGGGGGAAAAAAAGACATTTTATAAAAAAGATACTTGCACTCAAATGTTTATAGCAGCACAATTCACAATCACAAAGATGTGGAAATAACCCAAGTGCCCATCAATACATGAGTGGATTAATAAAATATGGTATATGTATAGCATGTTATATTACTCAGCCATAACAAAAAATGGTGAACTAATGCCTTTTGTAACAACCTGGATGGAACTGGAGACCATCCTTCTATATGAAGTATCAGAAGAATGGAAAAACAAAAGCCTCATGAATTCAATACTAAATTGGAACTAATAGATCAACATTCATGTCCACATATGGTATTAAAATTTAGCAGAAATCAGGCAGATGGGAAGGAGGTGGAAAGGATGGGTGAATTCACAACTAACGGGTACAATGCACACTATCTTGGTGATGAACACACTTACAACTTTTACTCAATCTATACAAAAACAATTCATGTAACCAAAACATTTGTACCTCTAATATTCTGAAATAAAATAAAACAAAATGAAATAAAAAGTTTAATTTATTCATAATTCAATTCTTTCCATTTTAATTTCTATATTACTTTACTTAATAAATCCTAATCCATAATAAAATTATTCAAGTACTTCTTTCAGTTTCTTCTGACAAACTTATACATTCATTTATATTTTTACATTTTTGTATTTCTATTTTTATCCATAATGTATTCTGGTATTGGGAAACAGGAATCCAGCCTTTTCTCCACTTACCCCAGCTCCCCGTTTTTTGTTTTTTTTTTTTTTTTTTTTTGGTCAGGTATCCAAACTGTATTTGTTGAACAATTCATCTTTTCTCTTGAATTTTTATCATATCATGAAATTCGTGAGCATTGAGTACTCTTTTTGAAATTTTTTCTGTTATTTTAATTGAATTTTTTACGTTTCAGAACCAAATTAATTACTATATTTTATAATATGTTTTAATATCCACTAATCTCATTTTGTCATAATTTCTTTGCTTTTATGTGAATGCTTTCCAATCTGAATGCTGCAGTCTGCTTAATGTTTTTATATATATATATATATATATATAAAAAGAAACACTATTTTACTGGACTGGAAGTATCTTAACTTTGTGGGTAAATTTCGAATAATATAAATTTATATTTACTGTTTATTTGAGAGCCAGTTAGATTCCACTCATAAAAAGAGAAATAAAAACCCAAAAGTTAGTAGCTTAGTACACTACTCAAACATATGGGTTGGCAAGGCGAGGTGGGTTCAGCTGGGTGGTGATTTTGAGCTCAGCTAGACTCACCAGGTGTTTTATTGTCAGCTGCTCAGTTGGACAGTAGGCAGCTGGCCTAAGACAGTGTGATGGTTACATTTATGTGTCAATTTGACCAGACTATGGTGCCCTGTAGTTTAGCCAAACACAGATCTATTTATTAATAATACTGTTGCTGTAAAGGTATTTTTTAGATGTAATTAACAATTACAATCAATCGGGTGACTTTGATTAGAGCAGATTAAACCTCCGTAATGTGGGTGGGCCTCATCTAATTTGTTTAAGGCCTGAATAGAAAAAGACTGACCTCCCAGAAGAAGGAATTCTGCCAACAGACAATCTTTGGACTTGAACTGAAACGTTGGCTATTCCCCAATTCTCCAGTCAGCCAACCTGCCCTGCAGATTTTGGACTTCCCAACTTCAGTAATAACATGAACCAATGTGCCAATTCTTTAAAATAAATATCTCTGTCTCTGATTCCATCTGTCTCTCTCCCCTATCTCCCCACCGAATGGATTAGAATGGATATATATAGGAATACACACACACATATTGGTTCTGATTCTTTGGAGAACCTTAACATTATATTTATTCCTTTTATATATTTTTATTCTATAAATATGGAAAATTAAAGATTGATTTTATTTATTTTATAGTTCTTTTTAGCCTTAGAATAGTAGTTACAGCATGACTTCTGCCAAAGTGATAAAGAAATCAATAAGCTGACACTGTTCTACAAGTTTCCAGTCCACACCCTTCTCAATTTGTGTTAGTTATACAATAATTTACACCACATTTCTATATGTACTATCACTTTACCAAGTATTTGTACATGCACTTCACAAAGCCATTCATCTTTTAAATTTATATGGAGTCACTACTTACCCAACATTTCTCTTCTGGGGACCTGTTATGGCATCTGCAGGGTTATTTGCAGACCGTGATTTTTCTACCAAATATGTACATTAGCACAGTGCTTCTTGTACACACAACATGTCTGCGTATTTCCATACCTCCCTGACCAATGTTGCTGTTCCAAGTAAGGAGCTATTTCTTTTACCACTTTCGCCTTTGAGAAATCATTTTGCTGTTTAAAATACGTAAGATCTGGGAGCCGTGCATCTTTTCTCAGCATTTCTTCTTGCCCTAGATCAATTTTCTATGCGCTTTTAAGGCGCCTTTTACACATTGAAGTTGGAATTATCAGTGTTTACCATACTTCTAGTTTTATTGAAGGCAGTATTTTCTAATTTTCAGCTAACTTTATAGAAGAAAGAAGTGGAGAAATAACTAGTCTAATATCTTTAGATGAGGAGAAAATATTAAGTCATCTTTTGAGTCTTAACATTCGAAATACTTTACAGAAAGAGGATATGACATTTAAATAATAATAATAATAATTGTTCCATGATCATTGTGTAACTTTGAATGAGTTATATAATCCACAGATGAGAATATCGGCATGAATGATGATTGTTTAAGATAGTGTGAAAAGCTATAATAGTCTCCCACATAAATATGGCAATAAAATATTCTAAAAATAAAGTTCAAAATTTGGAGAAATTTTGAAGAAAAATATGATTTAAGGTTTGTGTTAGTGTTATCAATTTCATGATAGTAAATGAATATTTATCACCTCTACCTGGTATGTTTTCCCGTCTACCGGCTTCACCGCTCGGCCACGACTACCGCTCTACCTGGTATGTTTTCAAATGGCAAAATGCAATCCATGAAGTCTTAAAATTTAAGAGATTGCTGAACAATTAAATTATAGTCTTTTTACTTTTCTAAATTTGCTCTGAAAGAATAGTTTCAATAATTTTTTCTATTCCTTGTAGCGAGACTATTATACAATTTTTTGTTTGTTTACATGTGCGTAGCATTGTTTGGTGTCAAACTAAGTATATTATAAAAATTTTGGTAAGGATTTCCTTCTCTTATGATATTATTTAATTTTGTCTTAAAGGAGAATAACAGTCATTTTCTTTTGAATACATGGCTTGGAAAGAAAGAGTCTACATTGTGAAAGTAATGGTAAAAATTATATATAGGTAATAAGAAAACATGACACATAAAACACATGCATAATTAGAAAACTTGGCTGGAAAACAGAAAAACCAGAATCCCTGCATAATATACGATTGGTAGGATCCTGATAATTATTTGCCTTTAATAAGTGGTTACTTCTAATTTAACTATTAACCATCAGATGCAGAATTTTTCTGAGGCAGGGAATTCTTTAATTTTTTTTATACATACTCTACATTGAAAATATTTAACTGAATTAATTTTCTGAGTTCTAATTTAAGCATTGTCCAAGAATTTTCTTCTTTTCAAAATCCAACATTATGCCTTATTAATTCAGCAATAATTGGATATGTTAATAAAATGGATTAATAGCTATTGTAGGAGTTGCTCCATCAGTATTTAACACATAGTAAAATAATAGACTGTTCATCAAAATAATATTTTAAAAAATGTCTTGTCTCCAGTTACAAAGTACATTATTCTTTATTGTTTTTCTTTTCCCATCAGAAAGTGGAGGTTGGTGTAAATGCATACCTAATTGCAACCTTAGGATACTGAAGTTTTAAAAATGAATTTATTCTTATTTCTTTAGTAGACAAGCAGAAATGGAAAAGACAGTCAATAGATTTATGCTATCACTTATAAGTACTCCAAAAGATATTCCCAATTATTCATAATGTTACCCAAACTCCGCGTGATTGAGGCACACTGAGCACTAAGGGAAAAGTGTTGACATAAGACCAATATCAGCCATGAAAAAGATAAAGGAGTTTTTCTCATATGACAGAATGCATGGAGAACTTAGACCAGTCCCATCATTACTCTGTATGATAAACTTTAACAGGCAGTTGCATATGATTGAAACCTTAGAGAGAAAACGAGATGTCCCCGTTTATGGTATCATCATATTTGGAAGGCAAAGATAGTGTTAGGAGTAGGATCAGAAAATATATGACAATGATGTGGTCCTTTGGCAATTCTCTGACATTATCTAGTATCTTTTCCAGAAATGCTCAACTTGCATTATAGAAAACTGAGAAAAATGAATTCAACTAGCTTGGTTAATAAATTTAAAACAAAGAAACTAATTATTATTATTATTACTGTTACTATTTTGCCACTGTTGTTTTTACAATATTTCTGTTGTATCTTCTTTCCCCAGCCTTGACTGCAATCCTACAAAAATCCCTCAGTTTCTGTTGTCACTTTCAATTCTTAACAAAACATTTCATCTTCAGGCAGTAAAAGAATTTGATCCTGACAATGTTTAAACATTGATTTATTTTCCAATTAAGAGTCCTTCCTGCCCAGCTCAGTCCTAATCTGAATGAAATCTTTAAGGAAGAAGGGGTTTAGAACATGTTTCACCGCTTCTGTCTCTTCTGCCATTACCTGAATATTCACTATCCTCTTTCCTTTTCTTTCAGGATCAAAACTAAGAGAATCTAAAACCTTTCTCATTTTTTTGAAGAGTCCTAAGATTTATTGAGATGAGTGAATTTATCTCTGACTTTAAAATTTTAGCTTCCGTAAAGGTTTGATTATGTTGTTTTATCTACTTGACTCCTCCACAACAGCACTTCACTTTCAAGACTACGCAGTCACTTTTCTTTAACATTTAAAACATCACAAACCTAAAGTTGTTGCATATAATAAATTTTAGGGAAAATATTTCACAGCAATGAACAAGGGCTGAGTTTGTTCTTCACGCCTGCTTCGCCTTATTTAAGTAAAAGTAACCCAAATCCAGTTCTCAGAATATGCGTATTGTACTTCTGCATGAAAAGCATGAAAGTCCTCAACAGAATGGACCCTGATTTCAACCCTATTGAAATTTCTTTTGCACTCTTTTTCAAAGTAGGCAGAGAAGTGTTAAGGATGTCTTCCCTAGGACAATGGGAACACTTTAATTCCTACAAGCATAGAGACATCAGGGTGTAGTGCTTAAGAGGACAAATTCAGGAGATGTAGCCTTTACCTCTGACTAGCTGTGTGACTCAGAAAGGTTTCTGCACCTTCCTTTCTGCAATATCCTAAACTGGAAGTGGTGATAATGGTAGAACCTATCTCATAGTGTTGCTAGGAAATTTAAATGCCTTATTTGGAAAGTACTTCTAGCAGGATCTGGCTCAAAGTAAGCCTTACATATGAATTTATAAAATACATGTATTGGATGACATCAGGTCCTATAGCTTGAATACAAGGGAAAATTACCATCTTGAGCAGGAGGCTATCAGGAATATATGAATATAAATTTTTTTGATCACAGAAGTTTCTTTATAGCAGGACTACATTCCCTATGTAGTTTCTGATTTAGAATAAACTTAGGGAATGAGAGACAAACAAGGACATCTTTATTAGTATTTATGAATATTTCTCTGCATATCTTTTATTAGTAATTTTGAAAATTTCTTTCCTATTTCTCTCACCGACACACTCTGGAAAGATTATAATCTAGTGTGGGAGGGCTCAATATCTGACAGAATTTAACAAAGCTAGACAAGTAGTTCTAGGAAAATATACAAAAGGAAACCAATTAAAATCGAATATTAGGCATTTAATATGAGTTATTTTTCCACTTTGTGACAGAAAATTTCTCTGTGGGCTGAAACATCTCTCCTTCTCTAACAGTTTTTCACTTTCTCCTCAAAAATTGCATCCCTCAAACAAAAAATGTCTTTTAATCTATCATTCATCTTAATGTAGCATAATTTAATAAGTTAATTGTATGCTTTCCTATTCAAAAGAATCTGTCTACCACTGCCCACCATCTCCAAATTTGGAAGTGAATCCACTGCTTCTTAAGTAGTAATTTATATTTCTATTATATTTACTAGAAGTGCTAACTATGTCTAGTGAATATAGGTATATTGTTTATATCCAAATAATGTATTAGATCACAAATTCCAAGGACTTTGGGTGTATAGTATTGTCATAAACTTAATGTATCTATTAACTGAATTCATCTTTTATTTTCTGCCTTAAAATTCTCCCTCTTGTATGTGTCATTTATTTCAGGTAGTCATAATTCTACCAGTGACATACATAGGACCTAGATTCATGTTTGGGTCTTCCTTTTAGTCTCACACAAATCTATCATGACGTCATGCCAATATTTTAATTGTTATATATATTCCAATAATTAGTTCTTGTTCCCATTAACATCATTTCAATCCTGGCTCTAATCACAAATGCACAAGGGATGACTGAAATAACCACACAATTTTTTCTTCTTCATCTTCTTAATATCTCTTAGACATATCCTCTATCATTCTTTCATATCGATGCAAAATAAAAAGCAGCTCAAAAGTAAATTGGGAACTAAGAAAATCAATCCTCCGAAAAGGCAAATTGCTAAATTTCATACAATATTAAGCTGATTGCCAACTATATAGCACTGGATGACATGGAGTGATATATGTTTCTTGGTTTTAAGTTGCATTGACTATAAGGAGTAATATAGTATAAAATTGCAAAATTAAGTTTTACAAATCTTTAGAAAAGATAGTTAACCACATAACTTTTTTAAAAAGATAACTTAGAAAGTTGAAATTATCAAGGTTTTAAAAAGAAGACATAGGAAAAGAAGATATATCTCACAGTAACGGGTAGCACAATTTTATTACATTTATACATTTATCTATAAATTAATTTTCCTGATTTTCTTCCATTATCAATATAAATTTTCACTCTTTGTTTGTATGCTTCACAAGATCCAAAGTCCATTTACAAAGAGTGATTGGTTTGTTTAATATAATGTATGGGAAAAAATATGCCTTTTTTTTACTTGATTTTTATCATTATTTCTACTGATGTGATAAATTTCTAGCATTTTAATTGAATTATTTAACTGTGGTTCGGCGATTTAAACTATAAACACAATGACAAATAGTAAAGTAACGGAATTAGATCAAGTCATTTACAAATAAATCATCCTAAGTAGCTCCATGTATCTCTCACATAAACTAAGTGGCAAAATGCAGTATTTTAGAACTATCCACAGGAGGGGAAAGAATAAGACAGTGAACAAATCGGATAGCAACAGCAGGATTTCAAATGGGAGGAGAAAGGAGAAAATGAGGCTGTTATTTTTGTTTTAATGTCTATAGATTCCAGAGGAGTTTCACTTTAAGCAAAAATAGCCGAAAATGTCAACTGATAAAAAGTTATTTTCCTAAGTGACTGATGGAATTGAAACTTTTTTCCGTTTCTGTATTAGCTTAAATTGCAGGCTTATTACCATCACAATTGATGCCTGTCAGATAAAGTCACCTGAAACAATTTTAGTTTCAGTTCATGGATTTTAATCTATTTTGAATCAGATACAAGGACAAATATATAGTATGTTGAAAAATTCACTTTTAAAATATTAGATATTCATTGGCTTTCTGATAGAGTTTGGGATGAGGTGTAGCTTCAGTACTTTATTTAGAAAAAATAATTCATATTAATATTTGGTGGAATTAACGGAAAGACTAAATGTTGGCTGAACTCTTTGAGAGTTCTGTTGGACGGATTGTGTAAGATATTCTCAGAGTCTTTGATTTCATATATCAGTGATAAGGGAAAGAAATTTACAACAATAAGTAAAAATTGGCATTTTGGCAAACCAAATATATACTAATTTAGATGTTATTGCTATTTTTAACTGTTATACAAAGAGAACGATGGCAAGTAATCAGTAAAAATTCATTTGTATCGTCTTGTACCACTTTCACTTATGAACACGATAAAATTTGGGGCCATTAAAGAATAAATCTGAGGGACCCACATAAAGATCTCAATGATTATATTAGTAAATATTAAAACGTATTTAAATATGTAACTTGGCCACAGTCATATTAATCATGAAAGACATTCCTGTTAAACAGCTTTCATTTTCTAAAGGTCAAAATAATATTTCATTAAAATCAGAAAAAAATTAGAATTCAAGTTTATAATATGTTTGATAACTCAATTCCATTTCTACTAAACTATATTCAAACAATAATAGTATAATAACTGCTGTCCTACCTCTTTTAGGATTTTTTCTTGTTTTTATTACACAAATTTACCTGAAAATAACTCAACACTGTAAAATATTATCGAGAATAGGAAATGTTATACACTATACTAGGTTCTGCAGACACCCAGGTTAATAAGTCAAACATGTTCTCAGACTTTATTGAGTTCATAGTCTTGTATAAAGATGTAAATGTATCTTATACTATGAAATCATATAACATAGGTTCCCCATACTGTAACTAAGTTAGAGTATGGGGAAAATAAGAGGTAATGAGACAAGCAGAAATTAAAAAATAGGGAAAATTATCTCTGAAAAAGTGATCTCAATGCTCAGACTTGATGTAGGTGCATATGTTAGCTAAATGAAGGATAAAGTGACCAACACTTCACATAAAAGAAAAAGTGAGTGATGGTTAAAAAAAAAAAAAAAGGTGAAAAACAAACAAACAAAAGAAACAAAACCAAAAATCCTTGATAATTAGTAAAGTCGGCCATAAGGGATTTTAAAGTTACTGGCATATGAAAAGAAATTTGAATTAGATATATAGATGGAGAATTGTGGGCATACAGGTTGTGACTGGAGCCATGGAAATGGCAGAGATTTTTGAGGGAGAATAAAGCCAAGATTCCTGCTCTGGGAAAATCTTACATTAAAGTATGCTATAGAGAAGGTTGGCCATTCATAGGAGACAGAAACATCTACAAGATTTAGATGAAGTTCCAGAAAATGTGATCCCACTGAGATCAAATAAAGAGGTCTCATCCAGAACGTTAGATATTAACGAGAGTTTAATTAATATAAAGACCAAACAACAATGTCCTTAGCAATTAACTCATAGAGAATCATATTATTTTCCAAATATATGTAATGTACTAGACAGGAATGCATAAACAAGATAAAACATTTTAATCCTTGGGTATTGAGTTTCTGGGTAATATTTTTCTTCTATGCAGTTTTTCTCTGTTTAAATTTTCTACATGTTATTTGGTAAATATAAAATTATTGTTGCTAAGACTAATATAATCTCTTTTTACTGTGTAAAGAAGAGATGTTTTAAAGTAGTCTACTTTAGTGTGTCTACTAAAATAAACCCAATGAAAACTATTAGTGTTTTCAGGCAGTTACCAAGGAATTGCTAATTTTAAACAAGTTCTAGGCAAAGAAGCAAAGATAAAAAATAGAATCAGCATAGTTGAATATTCATAAGTGTTCATTAAATGAGAATAAAAAAGAAATATTCAATTCTTTCTGGAAGAAAAAAGAAAATATTTATATATTAAGAAAGAGATGAATTGTGCAAAATTCAAGAGAACTGAGTTTTTTTTAAAAAGGGTGATTTTAGGTACATAATCCTCATAAATTCAACTACATTAATAAAATTACCAATAAATAAGCATGAAAAAAGGAATTATCAATGCTTAATGTTATTAAATTATAGACGGATGCTAAGCACATGTGGATTTTTAAAGAAAACATATTATTTTCTTAGATTAGAAGTTGCAATCCAATTCTAATTAAGAATGTTTAATTACCTTTTGTTAAGATGGGTAATGTTTCCAAGTGCTACTCAATGTCAAAAGTTTTGACAAAAGTTTGATTTGTGTCATAATGTTGCACCTTTTGATTTTGATTCTATCATTAGAACTATAAAACAAAATTTAGCTGAAATCAGACTAGTTTGAACCATAATGAAAAGGTTTTGTTACTAAAAAACCAATGGGGTCTTCTTGAAAGTAGGCCTTTGTTATAATACAATCTGACACTTTGATTGCAATCCTAGTGGATATTCTTTTTTTAAGAAATTATGAAAAAACATGGGCAAAACTAATAAAAAAAAATTAAAGTACAATTCCAAAATGGAAAGAATCCATTTAGTTTCTGATTGAAGTTGCTTTTATGTCAGAGAAGTTTTCTTCTTGGCAGTAGAATAAATACTGAACAAAATTTTAGCATTGTTTTCACATATTGCCCACATGATAAAATGTGTGATAGTAAGATACCATAAAATAGAAAGCTATCCTAAATTCTTTGGATATTTATAGTATTTAGCCAAAATACTGAAAGAATGGTCACCAGACACCAGGTTGTTGGCTTTCGAAAGCAAAAATCATTGTGTTTGTTTCTTTATGGGTTGACCAGTAAAGGATGATTATATCTTATTGAAATTTACAAGTTTTCCCTATGAGTTTTAAATAACATGAATAGTACAGAAATTCAGGATGTGCCTCATTTTTACTATCAACAAACTTAATCTCAAAGATATTTTTATAAAATTCCCCCCCACAACAGCAGAACACAAATTCTTTTCAAATGTCATGAGCCATATTCTGGGCTACAAAGCAGGTATAAATAATCTCAAGAGAATAAAACTTATACAAAATTTTTATGTAATTGTATTAATACAATATTTATATCAATACAATAGTTAATTGTATTGTGTTATGATTTTTTCTTTTTTTAAATTTCAGCATATCACAGGGGTACAAATGTTTATGTTATGTATATTGCCTTTGCCCCACCTGAGTCAGAGCTTCAAGCCTGTCCATCCCCCAGATGGTGTGCACCACACCCATTAGGTGTGACAATACCCACATGCTTGAGAACCAATCAATGTTACTACTATATGTGTACTTAAGTGTTGATAGCTAATATCGATTTGATGGTGAGTACATGCGGTGCTTGTTTTTCCATTCTTGGGATACTTCACTGTGTTGTTCACCGTGGGTGTACTAATCTCCAGTTTTTAAAAGGCATAATATTGGAACCCTTCTGAGAGTCTGCTATCAATCAGCTGATACTACAACATAAAGTATTTCACAAACCCAGCCAATATCCCTTCTCTTTCATGATTCAAACACATTTTCTCTTATTTCTATTACCTACTGGCTCAATAAAATTACATGGAGCTTGTTTCCATCTAAGGTCCCATATTGTTAACATCTGACACAAATCATTTAATTTAGCAGTAATTTAAAATTTAGAATTTACCAGAGAATAAAAAAGGAAGCTGTAATTCCACTTTTGTACTAAAAGACACTTTTTTACTATGAAGCGAGCTATTTTAATACATATCTACGGAGTTAAAATCAATCTGAACAATTTCATTAAAAAAAGAATCAAGGCAATAAAACATGTTTAAAAATCAAAAAAAATTAGTATCTTTATAAAAGTATGAACTAGCAACATTTCTCTGGAAGAACTTACTCTTCTAATCACAGTGACAAATATCTGGTTCAATCATAAGTGAATAAACTGAGCTTCGAAAATTGCCCCAAAATAAGTCCTGTGTATTATCTGGCAACCCTATACCCAAGTATGCAGGAGAGCTGGAAATACTGGAGAGACGCATCATGTACAGTATCCCCAGTTATTTAAAAATTTATGGTATCTGTGCTCTTTTGGAGCTCCCGGTGATCTCGCTCCCTGGTAACAGGTAACAAACCCAAGCCCTGGCACCATCAACCCGTGGTTTAAAGGGAACAATATAACATCATCAGGAAACTTCTGACCTAAACTATTTCCTCTGCCAAATCTTCATTTCATTACATGTATTTCATGTATTTCATTACATGAAATGTATTCATGTAATGAATACATGTACTTCATGTATTTCATTACATGGCTGCATAACAACTGGGTATTCATCTATTGGTTAATGGACATTTTTCTGATGCCTAAAATGTTGTTGTTAAGCAATGACAGGTAATGAACTTCAAAGCGGCTAACTTTAATCAAGTAAGCAATGAGATATCATCCATGTAAGCAAAATTGTGGTATGCATAAAATCTCTAACTCTAGGGTCTAAATGTCTATAATTGCTTTAAAAAATTCCATACCATGCTAATAACCACTGGTCTAAATCTATCTTCAAATAATGTTGTTTTATATACTCTTCAGTTTACCAATTTAGCTCGAAATGATACAGAAAATCAGTTTTTAGAAACAGAGGATGAAGGAAATTCTCCTTTGAATCATCCATTTTTCTCTCTCCTTACCAAAGTTAATGCTTTAAGCAAGTGGAATATTACTCTCAGCTTCAAGTGTCTGGTTGTTTGCCAGGACTACACAAGCAGCTTAGGCATCCATTGACAGGAGTCCAGCCTAGCAGCACCAGTGAGCTCCAGGGATTATTTGGTCCTCCGTTGTACTTCCAAAAAATACAATCCAGTATTGTGTGTATAATATAAACACCTTAATGGCCTGACAAAAATATGATGAAAAGTGAAATATACCAAAATAAAGTGTATTCACCAATGCCTTCCTTAGAAAACTGATTCTGTAGGTCTTTTACCAGATGAGTAATTAAAAGAAACTATAACTTACAGAAAATTTCTGTGCATTCAACTTTGATGCTTAGATGAAAAATAATTTCTCATAAATGATTCAAAGTCACCCATTTTAATGTTTTTAATAAAAAATCTGGGTGCCTTATCTTTCTTTCCAAACTTCAACATTCCATTGTTTTGATCATGTTGCTGAAGGAAGACAGCAAAACAAATACTTGAAAAATTCTATTTTAAACATTGTTTTTCTGTGATGACAGAATATACAAATATGCAGCAAAGTATTACTTTTGAGTCAAATCAGGCCCACATTTTATTGTCACGAGAAAAAAAAAAAAAAAAAAAAAACCTGCCATGTGCATGGCACATGTAAGTAAGTGTTGCAAAATATTTAAATTATCCTACTTCTAACATATTATGAATTCATATACAATTCAGTTTCACATAAATTTGTTACCTGGAAACAAACATGTCTAAAGAAAATGAATTGGTATCTCATGACACTCAGAACATTTGAATATAAATCTAAGAAGGGATTATCATAAAGTAGTAAGTTATGGTGAAAAAAGTAACATAACAAATTAACATTCATAACACTATTGTTTAACTCTACATAAACCCTTTCAATACAAATGTTTTGAGGGATTTATAAATCACTAGAAATTCTATCAGTATTAATAACTTTCAAACATAAAGACACACAAACTCCTTGGATACCTTTTTTGACTTCTACATAAGGGAAAGTACTTACCATGGGCTGTGTATAAAACATTTATCTTCTCAAAGGTATATCAACAAGGCCATATGAAAAATAAAGAGGATATATAATAGAAATACTTAAAATGAATGTTTTCCTCAAGATTCCTATTTCTTTTCATGTTATTAGGAAATAAAATTTATCATGCACGTCATTTTATTGCCCATAGTAATTTAAATATCCAAGTTTACTCTCTCACATGTTGTAAGGTAAAGAATCAAAACTAAAATCAATATCTATTTGATTTCAAAGTCCATCCCTTTCCCACCTACCAAAACAACTATCAGTAAAATGCAGTGTAGTCCCATTATTAGAAATTGTTTTTCTTAAATTAGTGAAAACCATACACATGCACACACATTTGTGTATGTATAAGGAGTGTGTTAGTATGTGCATGTGAATGTTTGTTTACAAAATACAAAGATTTATTTCTTTATACAAATGTTTTTTAATTTTTTTATTTAAATAGTTTTTTAAAATTTCAGAATACTATGGGGGCACAAATGTTTAGTTTACATATATTGCCTTTGTTCCGCTCAAGATTTAAATTAAGATAATCAAAATTTAGTTTGTCCCTTACTGTCATTTTATACGCAGATCTCATTCTCTAGATCTGAAGGTATTCTTAGTATTTAGGATAAACTTGATCTTGTTAAAGACTTTAAAATTTTCTCTCCTAAGACTTATAAAACACATTAGATTTCATTTGAAACTAAGAGTGATTCAATACTTATATGGACTTTGCCAATGGAAATATTATCGGGAATACAGTAATAAATACCAGGTTCTCAATCTCCATTTAACACTTAAAATGTGAATTTTTAGATGATATTGATGGCTGTAAAATCATTGACATCTTAGTACTTTAAAATTATTAGACTATTATTTTATTTGGAAATAACTTGATTTGCACAGATCAAGTCTTTTTCGTTTGTTTGTTGTTTTTTTAATCA
>RJWJ010024898.1:0-24382 GCA_004363605.1 Indri indri | reverse complement strand
CCTATAAACAACAAACAATAAAAAAAAAAAAAAAGAATGCTTCCCATTCATTTCCCTTACTTACAGAAAAGTGATTTTCACCAATAGTTATATAAGACAAAGGAGTAAATATTTTTGCAATCAGGCACTTTGGTAAGAACTGTAATACAAGTTATTTTATTTACCCTTCACAATATCCCTATTCCCCCCACTGCCAATTTACAACTAAGGAAACTAAGGTTTAGAAATGCTAGATAATGCAGAAAGCTGCCCAATTTCACAAAGCTAAAAAGTGCTACACGTGGGATTTGAACCCAGTGTGGGGTATGGCAAGAAGAGAAATGTTTTGAAATTCATTCAACTTTGTAAATTTTTTTTTTTTTGACTGATATGAGTAAATGAAAGTTGACATCAATCCTCAACTCGATCAATTCAAAATACTTATTGAGCAGCTGGCACAAGCCAGGCACTATTTCATTCTCTGACTTTTTTATTATCTATTTCTGTAGAGCTGAAGTCAACAACTTTTTACTCAATAACATACACTGAACATTGCTTCTGCATAGACAGCAGTGGTTCTCAAAGTGTGGTCCCTGGACCAGCCGCATCAGCAGCATCTGTGAGCTTGTCAGAAATGCAGATTCTGGGGCCCAGCCTCAAACCTGCTGAATTGCAAACTTTGGGGACAAGGCCCAGAAATCCACATTTTAACAGGCCTTGAAGGTGATTCCGATGCACACTTAAGTTAGAGAACCTTCAGTAGAGTGGTAGAGAGTCCCTGCTAAGAACAATAGATATTTGTAAAGAAAGAGAAGAAGGGTCTCCACACACTAGCAAATTAACAAATAAACTGCCAGCTGAAACAAATGAGAAAACTGAGAAGAGACCAGCTTTCCTAAGGGCTGGTGGTCTTCTCTAAAGACAGCACTTACAGAAATGCATACCTTAAAAACAGAGCAACAATACCAGGTGCATTTTATTTCCTATCAGAAAGTTGGGGTTATGGGCTCATCACTTGAGGCGTAATCCTGATCTAATCTAAAAAGCATGCACCCCACCCCGTCCCTTACCTGCCCCCCTGCCCTGTACACAAAACGTTCATCTCAGAAAGTCGTCACCAAATCAGTCGTGTCTACTTACGTAATTGCTTCAATTTACTCTTCTTCTCATTGATTTCTCTTCCCCCCTGCCCCGACCCTGATGACCCTTCTGGAATTATAAGGCTAAAGCTATCGAACCATTCAAAAGCAGGCATTGGCAATCACCTCCGCTTATTCAAAGCAGCCACCAATTGCTGAGCCTCTAATGGGTCATCAGTAGAATGGGTGGATTTCCTCCTGATCCCTTCCACCTCTAATCTTGTCTATTTCCGAGGCTCTATGACATCCAGACGTATGGTGAGCTTATGTGAATTAGCGGCCTTCGCTGATGCCATCAGTTTAGACAATGTCTTGACCAGTGGCAGAAGCCACAGGGCACAGAGGCACCCAACGAGGCTGCTCTGTCAGTGCTCTAAGCAGAAAGTCAGATTCATGCCATATATTTTCATGGCCACTGAGCTTGGAACAATCGTTCCAAGAAGGAAAAAAGGAGAAAAACAGGAGAACATGAGATTGCCTTTTTATTTTTCTGGATTTCTACTTTGCGCTTCCATGGTTTTATTTAAATTCCAAACATGAAGAACACCTTTTATTTGTATGTTTGGAGCAGACTGCTACTTTTAAAAAATTAATCACAGCTTTTCTAGAGGCAGCAGGATGGTCAAGATGAACCCCGGCGGCGCCTTGCAGCCTTAAGATGCCCGTTTTTAAAGCTTTATTTGGAATGTGGCACATTATAATTGACAGACTTGACAAGCATTCTGGTTTCATGGGCTGCATGTCAGGATTCCTGCCCTATATTTCCATATCACCGAGCACTTCCAGCGTGTCCTTGAACTAATTTAAAATCTCCCTGGGTTTCAGGTTCCCCATCTCCACCGAAGGCCCCACATCATTTGCCATGTACTTGCAGAATGTTCCTAAGCATGCAGTATGCTCTTCTACGGCTTTGAGAGATTTTTTATCTGTACCCACAATGTTGATAACTATTTGCTTACGCTTTAGAGAGAGCAACTCATATTGTATATCTCAACCCCACCCCATAACATGTGAATTGCATCAATCTGTGTAAAAAAAAAAAAAAAAAAGAAAATGATACCTAGTGTTTTAGAGCCACAAACCCAGTTTGACTACATCATTTTTTGTTTTTCAACTTTCAGTTTTTTACATTTTATAGGTAGGAAAACAGCTTACATTTTCTTAAGACTTTTTATAGCCAGCATTTGAGGCTTTGAAGTTCTTTCTTTCCCCCAAAATTTTGTGTTTTAAGTGAGTTTTAATTAATTCCTTGAGGGGGCAGGAAGTTCAGAGTATCTGATAGCATCAGACTCCAGTACCTTCAATTGATTTGTGGCATAAAGAATACCTTTAATAATGACTATTATATTTTAAAAACAGAAATATATTTCACATACTGCAGTAAGGCAAAACAAAGAGCTCATCTTGCTTTATGTATAAAGAAACAAAATGTAATTGATCACCATAATCAGAGAGTGCCTGGTTGTTTTAAACAGCTATGAAAAAGAAAATGTCTGAATTCAAAAAGAGGTTAGCTTCTTTTTTCACCCAGGGCTTTAAAGAGGAACAACTGGCATGTGTAATTTTGTCTGCATTAATTTTTACCGCCATGGTCAAATAGCCCCACCAGACTGAAACTTGTAAAGAATTTTCTTTCTTCCTTTGGCTTGATCATAGAGGAATTAGCTCCCTTGGAGAAACAAGGTGAAAAGAAGCTAGTTTGGGGAAATAAGCAATGTTCATAGGAAAGAGAAAGTTTGAGGCAAACATATGGTTGAAATGCTCTAGTCGATTTCAGATCAAGCTGAGAGAGTTGAGATCCGTTGGTTCAGGGATCCAGTTCACTGCACATTCCTACTGTGCCTGACTACTAATTGCATCCTATGTTTGTCAATCAAATATTTGCAATTAACAAAAATATTCCCTTAAGAGACATAGAACAGAGCTGGCAAAGGATCTGGCGCTTTGCTGGGTAGAGCTAGCTGCACACAGAAAATAAAATAAAATATGGTATTAAAAATATTCTGCTGCTGATGACTCCGTTAGACACTCCCGGTCAAAACATTAACAAGCAGGATAGGTGGCATGGGGGGCTTTTCAAAGGGATTTTGTTCAAAGAATAGAAACTTTGATCTCAGTGTCTCTGACCCCTCCTCCACCTCTGATTCTTCAATCTACAAGTACATATAGTGGTTTAATTTAACTCTGTGCATAATTTGCCTAAGGATAAAAGTTGATCTAGATTTTTTTTAACTCCAATTTTACAAATGCTCTACTTTTTCCCTCCTCCCTCCTCCCGACACACAGATTTCAAGAGGGAAGGCTGAAGAAGAAGGCGACTGGAATATTAAGAACTGTGAGATATTTGGAGGAAACCCTAATTTGTAAATTGGTAGAAATGCCAGTAATTTGTTGGGAATTGAAGACCTTCTGCATTCAAGAGTGAAGCTTGGCAGCTGTGCACTGTTGTTTTATAAATCGATATTACATCTGAAGGTAGTGTTTGAATGTTTGTGTCATTGGGGTTTGTCTCTGACATAGCTCTGTGATAAGAAATGTTCAAACAAAACAAACACAATCCCTTCCCCATCCTTTAGGATAAAGTCCAAACATAATTTCACAACAGGGATATAACATTCAAATCAACTACAGAACTTCTGTAATTACATAAAACCCCTCGACCACAGAAATGCTATTGAATTGGAGATGCTTTGCAATATTCCCCAGGAAGGGACTGTGTGGCTGTCAGATTAACAGAAGTCAGGAGGAGGTGAGACAACGCTCACCACTGCAAAAAGGGCTTCGTGCATAATGAAGAGAATATGCATGCCTGTTTAGGAATTTAAGGTGAATTCAAGGTGACTTAGGGTCACGTGAGGAATCACAATGGTCACTAACTAGAAAAGTGAGCATTAAAAATTAGTCATTTGGTTTAAATAAATTCATCTCAATCTTTATTAGATATTACATAGGTTTAATCAAAATTAATTGCTTAGGTGAATTTTTCAGTCTTATCTGGTTATTATCTGGCCCTGCGCTTCTGTGACTCTGTGCTGTGATTTGGGTTGCTGTATGGGAAAGCAGAGTTTAGGTCGAGCTGCTTTTTTGATTGTTGTTGATTCCTCCCGTTATTTAGACACGACCCACTTGCACAGTTATGATCAGGATGAGCCATGAAGACTGGGCAATAGGGTGTTTAGTACAAACACGTTAACTCATTTTCATACGTAAAACCTGATACATGATCACGAGCAAAAAAAAAAAATGAAGTGTTATTGCCATTCTGGCCTTACTTAGCCAAAGAACTATCACTCTCATAGAGTTTACAAAGAAAAAAGGCCATACCAATGATTCTAAAAATGGCAACGTGAGCTAATAATGAAGCTAAATGCCTCCACTGCTCTGGTTCAGTGGTTTCCAAACATTTTTTAAAATCATATCCTCCGTCAATTAAACATCTTTGAGCACACACCTCCAATATAGTTACAATTGTACCACTAAATTAGATATATTATAAAGCATTATCAAAATGGAAAAATATAAATGACAGAATAAAAAGTAATTAGAAATCAATGCTACCTTCCTGAATTCCATCTTCTGTATACTCATAGATCAGTATACTCTATACTTGACAGGAGAGAGGCAGGTGAACTTGGCAGAACCCCAGGCTTTCCTGAGTGGTCTTGGTCTCAGCTGAACAGGAACAGAAGAGCTAGCGGAAACCCCTTATTTGCCATTGCTGAATGCCAGCACTAAGCTGATGATTAAGTGGGAAAATGGTTGTACGTAGATTCGCAAAACTGCATGTGGAGAACACTTGGTTCATTTTGATTCCATCTGCACAGAAACTCACAGCCCACTAATAACCAGATGAAAACTGAAAAATTCTCTGAAACAATTCCTTTTGATTAAGCCCAAGTGCCATCTAATAATGGCTGAGATTGATTTTTTTAAAAACCAAATGACTAATTTGCTCAACACCCTTCACATGGGGAAGAGGGAGGAAGACGCAGATGAGTTTGTGTGTGTTTGTGTGCACACGTGCGTGCAAAGAAATCCCAGGGGAATGTTGGTGGAGGGGAGAGAAAGGAAAACTAACCTGACTTTGGTGGAAAATCCTGGTTCTGCCATTTGTAAGGTATGCCCGTTTGAGGCTCATGCTTGAGTTGACTAGGTAGAATTCACTTGGACCTTTTTCTCCTCAACTACTTCTCTGTAAAATTGGAACAATAGCATCTATTTTACAGAGTCATTGTGAGCATTAGAAATATTTTTTATAAAATGACTCACACAGCATTGTATAGTAATTACTCAACAAATGGTGGCCACTCTTGTTACATAGCTGGAGGAGAAAATAAATCCTAGATCTCCCCAAGAATATCCTTTGAGTTTTCAAGTGGAACAAACAATGATTATGGCAATCATGAAAACATTTTTTTTTCAGAATTCAAAGTCCTTTCATTTCCATTATCACATTTAATCCTCACAATGAATTTGAAAGATGAATAGAACAAGTATAATTATCCCCATTTTATAGATACAGAAATGTTGATAAATCGTTGTCATTCAGGGGTGGAGCTAAGAATCAAACTCGGTACTCCTGATTTCTATACCAGAGATGGGAAGGAAGACATATATTAGGTATATATTATTTTCTATTAAATAACTCCAACAGATAGACTGTGTGTGCCTATACTGGGTTAAAGATTTTTTTCTTAAGTTAATTCAGTTTAGCCCAGTCTTTCTCCTCTCTCCATAGTTGGGCACATTCTTTGGTAATAAAGTAAATATCACAATATGATGAATTGAAGAAATGGAAAAATCATCTGTTACATGTGTTCTCCATTAAAACTTTGCTTGAGCTGTTATTTTGAGACACAATAAATAGTAAATGCCTATATCTTCTGCTAAATATATGCTTTTGTTTTTGTTTTCCTTCCACCAACTTAAAAGTTAAATAATGTCAGTATAGTTTATAAAAAGAAAATAGAAAAAAACAAAACAAAACAAAACAAAACAAAAAAAAAAAAGAAAGGAAAAAGAAAAACAAACCAGAAAGGTAAGTTTCATATCTGCCAAGTGGCTCTCCAATCTAACAAATAATGCTGCAAACAATGCATTACACTTAAGAAATACTGACTTATTTCCTTGCTGTTTCTAAGCAAACTGGAATGACTATTGTACATTATCTTGATTTTGGTACCTGTACTGAGTTGAACAGTGTTTGCCCAAAATTCATGTTCACTGGAATCTCAGAATATTATCTTATTTAGAAAAGGGGTTTTTGCAGATGTAATTAGTTAAAATGAGGTCATGCTGGATTAGGGTTGCCCTAAATCCAATATGGCTGGTGTCCTTATAAGAAGAGGAGAGGACAAACACATGCAGAGACACACACAGAGGGAAGATGGCCATGTTAAGTTGGAGGCAGAAATTGGAGTGATGTAGCTGTATGACAAGGAATGCCAAGGATTTCCAGCAACCACTAGAAGCTAAGAAGACTCAAGGAAGGCTTTCTTCCCTAAAGCCTTTATAGAGAGTACACCCATGCTGACCCTTTGACTTCAGACTTCTAGCCTCTGGGACTGTGAGGGAATAAATTTCTGTTTTAGCCACTCAGTTTGTGGTAATTTGTTACTCTCGCCCTAAGTAATAATACACTGTCCAAATGTATTATAGATAGAAAAATGAATTTCTGACTTCATGTTTTATGTCATGTCTTAGTGGCTGTTTTAATTCCTTAAGGTAACTGTCCCCATGCAGTTTGATAAGAATATGGACAGGCACCAAGAGTTAGGGTCATTTCCATTTCTGTTTTCATGTAAATAATATGAAAAGTCTGAAATAACTTGAAATAACGTGATAGATTGTGTCTACAAAACAAACAAAAACAAAATTAATTCCATTTTTGTTTCACAACAAGAAATTCTAAAACACTGGTTTCTACAAGTAACTACAACTTTGAACTTTAGATGCATGTATTATTGCCTTTTGAAGAACATTTGAAATATAATTTTACGGTCCAGTGCAGTTGGCCAAATATTAACCTTCACCCACAAATCCCAAAGAACTGTTAGGATCAAAACTGATTTAGGGGTCCCGGCTAGAATTTCTCTACCTGTATGTCATAACTTTAAACCCAGTCCTGACCAAGTTGCCTTCCAGATTATATCATCTCATAACTTCTTCAACAGATGTCTTTTCGATATCCATAATCTCCTCCACACTTTTCAGTGTAGATGCCTGAGGTGAAGGAGAGAATCTGAAGCTATCTTATAATGGTTTCAAGATATATAGAGATATAGAGATATTTTGTAAAAGTAAGCCAGTTTCTGAAGAACAGATGCCGAAAGTCTTCATGCCTCCAATGCCCTTCCTGTAGTATCCTAGCACACATGGAGCCTCTTTGCAACACGGTGATAAAGTCTTGTGTGGCATGCTGGGGTTGCCAATTTTGCTCTTTGTTCTCTATGTTGTTTGCCCGGAGGCCAGTTCCACACATTTCAATTCTGTGGTCCTGATCATTTGCCAGGGGTCCTCTCCCAGCCCACTATGGGCACAATATTACCAAAGATGATATAGAGAGAAGAGAGAGCTATCCTCTTTGGAATGCTTACTATTCGCCAAGTGCCATAGTAAGATCTCAACATACTTACCTCATTTATTTCTCACCTCTGAACTAAGCATTACCACCCCCTTTCACAGATAAAACAAAGGAGGCTCAGAAAGGTGAGGCGATTTGACCATGAATAGCTCGGTGGAATTAGAATCTGGCTGTTTCTGGAATTTCTGGGCTTTAACTTTTCTATTTTGCTTTCCTAATGTAATTATCAAGGCCCTGAAGGTGACAAATGGACTATCTAGAAAAAAATCAAAAATGGTCAAAAATGAAAATACCACATATAAATATTGCCTAGGTGAGGAACTGTGTGGCATAATATATTTTTAAGTTTTTAAAAGGAAATTTTAATTTTTTTTATCTAATTAAAATGTTAGATAATAGTCCCAGCTTTGCCAGTTCGCCTCTGACAAATTTTTCAGCTTTCGTTACCTGATAAACTATAGATTTGGAGGTAATCTCTGAAACTTTCTGAGATCTAAATTTCTATGATCCTATATGCAGGAAGTTGGCAATTTATGGTTGTTCTTATTCCCTGGCAGGCATTGTCATTATAGGATATTTGATACAACTTTCAACTTTTATTATTATACATCAGGTTACTTTCTACATCAAGAGTCTGTTGCCCAACTGACCATAGAGATGACTACATATACAACATTTATTCAACTGTAATTAATATTCCTTACAATATGAATCTTTCTAAATAATATTTACATTAATTGAAAAGGGAAATGCCAAATCAAATCATACGCACTTTATTTCAGTCATTTAAATAGCTTGAGAAAGTCACTCTGCACAGTGAAAGCTGTAGGATCCCTGGAAAACCCTTGGGAAAGGGCTGCCTGAGGCCAGGAGCCATACCTGGATAGAGATAGATGGTTCTAGAAGCCTCCAAAGCCTATGGTTAGCAAAGAGGGTCCTGTATACTGAGGCTTATTCGAGAATCCACTAACCAAGAGAGGCCAATGCTCACTGACGACGGTACTGGCCAGAGGAAACACCCTTACTGTATATGGCAGCACATGGTATAGGTAAATCCAGGATGGCCTCAAAGGCAAAAATAAGCAAAAATATCAGTTTTTGTAAAAAGCTTTAGATCTACTCAGGAACTTATGTGAAGGTCAGCTGAAGCCTCTGCAGCAGGATGAATTATAGGTGTATCCCTCCGGCTGACCCATAGGTTAGCTAGTCCTGGCTGCAATAAAGCCGCGGAACAGCCACAGACATGGTGGCATATGGTGATAGTAATTTAGCTCATGATCTGTAGGGCTGGGGCTGGGCATGACTTATCTTATTGCGTTCACTCATGGATTTGCAGAGAGCTATGAATCAGCTGGGTCGTTCTGCTAATTTTGGCTGGGCTTCCTCATATGTCTGGAGGAAGGCTGGGTGTTGACTGATCTAGGATCTCCTCAGCATGGATGCCTGGGGCAACATGGCTCTGCTCCACCTCTCTCATCCTCCAGCAGGAGGGCTCAGGCATGTTCTCCTGCTGATGACAGAGGTCAAGAATAAGCAAGTCCAAACGCTCAAGCTTCCTCAAGCATCTATTTGCTCCATATTTGTGGCTATAGCATCAGCCTCTAAAGTCACATGGCTGGGAGTGAGAGTCAGAGTGGGAGGCTGCTATATAGTCACAAGGAAAATCATGGACACATGGAGGGTAAATAATGGGGCAATTCATCAACTACTGGAGGTTCTGACTATAAGAAGGCAATGCAGCACCTTAAGGAACTCGGCCTCAGTCTTACTTATTTTATAATCCCAGCCTCTGTAATACAGGCTCAATAAATGTCTCATCCATGAATGAACAGATGCATGAATGAATAAATAACAGCCTTACTCTGAAATAGGCTGGGCCATCTTGGTAATTCTTATAGAAAAGTCTACTTTAGTCTGTAAACACAGGAAAGAAAAACCATACTATATTACTAAAGAGATATTTTTTTCTCTCTCTCTCTCAGAAAAGGTCCCACTCTAAATAAAACAACAGGATTCGTAGGTACTATTCATGTTACAATGATATGGAAATACCCCAAACAAAACAGTACAAGAATATTTTGGGGAAGAAAACAGATCACATTCTGCTGAATCCAGATTTTGCCCTCGGCCTGATGCTATGCCAGATTAGCTATGCCCCGTCGGGCAATTATATGAGACTCACAACATATCTTCAGTTCTGTGCTCGTTTTCATAATAAACCCCTGGTTTCACTTTCTCTAGCACTGTTTTCTCTACGATTTACCATTTGAGAATAACGAACACTAAATAGAGCAAGTATTTCTGCTGAGTTAAAGCTCAACCACTCAACCTACATTTTCATGGTTCTATCTCAGTGTCTGCAGCTTCCCACCCAGAATCTATATTTCTTTCCTACAGTAGTTATAGCATCTGTCTGGCTCTAGTCTAATCCTATATTTTTTAGCAGCATGGAATAAAGGTGGGATAGAAGCAGTCCATAAATTTGGCTGGAAATGTGTCTTTCACTATGTTGCCTCTTTAGAAACAAAAAGAGTATTTTGAGCCTGCCACAAAACATGGTTATGCAGATTTGAAAAGCAGCCACAAAGATGTGTTCTACTTGGAGATACATGTGATGGAGCTGACGAAAGAAATACAGAATTTTGACCTTTAAAAAGAAGCATTATTGTATTAACGTCTTTCCAACAATTAGGTAGCTTAGGTCATGCTAATCTTAGAGTTTCAATACCAGGGAATAGATGGAAACCTTTCTTCACTGTCAAGTTCTGCTTAAAGTTTTGATCCTTGGGAGCCAGCAGTAGTGTGTGATAAATAGCAATCATCTGCTTCACTCTGGGCCTCGTAGCCTGCCCAGGGGCTCTCATGCCGCCCACTGAGCTACTTTGGAGGCAAATGATGCATTTTTAAATAGCACATTAATATTAAAAATAGTTTGGTGAACAGATCAAGGGCAAAGCCATTCATTCCTTCACAGGAATTTAAGCCTCATATAAAACACATGCCACTTCCTCATGTGTCAGATGGTCCTGGCCTCTTAAAACACAGATTCAGCCCACATGAGAGAAGATTAACATGCGTGGTAACATTGAATGGCGACAATGCCTCAAAAACCCAGACAGGCGCCTGGCAGCGGGTGCCTGATCTGTGAGAGAATATCCATGGAAAGAAAATAAGTCCTTTGCTTAAATAAATATAGTAGAGCTTTAATTCAGAGGCCATTTTGTCATCATAAACAAGTGTCTGTTGCTTGAATTTCACTGTTCCTTTTCTCCAGGGAAAGTAGAGGGAAAAAACAATCTGTACATTTCCCTCAACCTCCCTCCCATCTTTTCCTACAATCCCCTCAGTTTTCTGTCTTTCCTTGACTATGGTTCAGACACAGAGAGTGAGCTCTAGCTTCCACACTGCTGTTTGGCATCTTGGCTAAAACCCCTCAGAATCTATAAAATGGCCCCAGCCAGCACCCTTCAGAGGCCAGTGGCCTGTCTCAAGAATGTTGGCTTTCTCCCCACAGAAAGTGCATCTCACTCCTCAATTTGTTGTTGGAATAAATATGAAGAGGAAAGTTACACACAAAATCTTTTGTACATTTTTAATATTCTATAATATTAATTCTAAGATATTAAGTTGACAGCTATTACCAGATATCCTCTCTACTGCTTCAGGTAATGTGGGAAAGACAGACAAGTAAGAGGAAAGATGAGACAGAAAGAGAGGCTGGCACAGGTTAGGTTTTCCAGAAGCAGATCCTGAACTGAAGTCTGGGAATAAGGTGTTCTCAGGGATTAGCCAGCTGGGAGCAGAAGCGGGAAGGAGCAGGGTTGGATGGAGAAGGGAATCTAACTGCTACGCAGGTCCAGTGAAATCCTTGGCCACCCAGGAGGGAGCTCTGGAGAGAAACTTGCCTGTAAGCATCCCCCTTTCAGGCCAAATTGTTTGGACCTTGATGTACTCACCTCACTCAGTCGCTGGATGTGGGCTCCCACCAGAAGGTCAGGATGCCCAACAAGGCAGTCTTGGGGCCACTGAACAGACCCTGCAGGTGCCAATAGCTGGAGACAGCCTTCCCACTGCACTCCCCAAAGTCGGACAGCAAGTTCTTCCTTGAAGGATAATCTGGACAGCTCATCTCCACATTGACCGCAGACCTCAGGGACTATACCTGAAAACCCAAAGCTTGTAGAGCAAGTGCCACAAAACTGGGAGCTAAAGACAGCTGTGTTGATGGACAGAAATGGATTTGACTGGTCCCCAGATAGGCAGCAGCACCATCAATCACAAGGTCTTGGGAAAAAAATATGTGACACACTTTTCTTCTGTCTCTTGAAAGAAGACAGCAGTAATAATGGGGACTGGAGGTCAGGGAGGAGGATTTGTGCAGGTCAGCCCAAATCCAACTGGAAGCATTTTTGCCAAAAAGCAAAACAAAACAAACAAACAAAAATTAAACATCTTGCAGCTGAGATTGAACTTATCTATCACTGAGAGTTGGAAGCCAGGGTCTCTCAACCATGAATTCGTAAGTAGTGACGAACCTGGACAATGTTAGTTTCAGGAATCTATCTGTTCCCTTTGAGAGCTGTGCAGAAGAGCCTCTCATATCTTTGATGTGTATTTCATGAACAATTTAATTTTTCATATCAGAATCTATGAATGTGTCTGTATATGGGTGTTGCATGTATCTCAGCAGTTATTATGCCAGCTGGATTTTAATAACTAAATTGGAAAAGTACAATTTTAAAGTTTTCTCTCAAAAGTAATATTATTGGGCATAAATGATTGAGAAGCCATTTTCTAATATCTGGCTCCCAGAGTTACTTGTTTCTTACTTCTAGGACACTTAATCTTTGTAGAATAATTACATTTCTTTAAACACAAAAAAGAAATTGATCAACTTGCTCATTTTGAACTCTCAAGAGCTTGACATTGACAAACCTCTGATTATCCCAAATGCAGGCATTGATATTTACTGTGCCTATTGTTAAACCAAATTTTACCATCAATGCCATAAATGGCAATTCAGTTTTCGGGGGATGAAAGGATGATCTGGTCAGCTCTGGTCATACAAAATGAAAATAGCCTCCCTTGCTGGTATCAGCATCTATGTAGTATTAATGATGCATCACCTGTGTGCCAGGGAGGTTAATAATCACAGTAATCCTATAAAGTCAGTGTTCGTAAAGGTAGTGTTCCATAACCATTGTCCTAGCTCAGTACACCTAGAACCTCCAATAGTTAAAGGAAATTTTGGATTCTAGGTCTTTGTTATGGGCTGAATTATGTCCCCTTAAAATCTGTATGTCGAAGTCCCAACCCCAGTGCCTTAGAATGGGACCATTTTGGAGATACGGTCTTTGAAGAGATGATTAAGTTAAAATGAGGCCTAGTCCAGTATGACAAGTGTCCTTGTAAGAAGAGAAAGAGACACCAAGGATACTCATGCACAGAAGAAAGTCCATGTAAAAACAGAGAATGTGGCCACCTGCAAGTCAAGGAAAGAAGCCTCAGAAGAAACCAAACCTACTGACATGTTAATTTTGAACTTCTAGCCTCTAGAACTATGAGAAAAAAAAATCTGTTGTTTAAGCTACCCAATTTATGATATTTTGTTATGGCAGCCCTAGCAAACTAATACATTCTCCTGTGGTATGGAGACTGCATTAGTTTGCTAGGGCTGCCATAACATGGCACCCATGGTGGTAGTTATCATACCGTCATGCGTGGTATGATACAGATGGTGTGTTACAGTGAAAGTGAGCTTCTAACTAAATAAATATCTCTCAGTAATCAGGCACAAGAATAGTCATACAATGTCTACTGTAAGTTCAAGGATTATGGGCTCTTCTAAATTGTTGCTGAAAGGGTCACAAGATGCAGATGAGACATGTATTGATTCAACTGGGATTCAACTAGATTTCCAGTGGAAGTCAATCAGAGGCCATTGTATGAGCCAGTTTGGAATCCTCAGCTTGAGTTCCTATTATGAGTTACGTAGGGCTGGCTAGATTCTTCTGTTCATGAAAGGGTGAACCTACTGTAGAGTATTTTTAGCCAATCTACATATCTTGAATACTACTTAATTATGATGAAAATGTTTTAATACCTGTTATGCTAATTAATTGTATGTAGCCATCTCTGGATATGAATTTCTAATTTGAATCTTATAAATGCAAAATCGGCACCTGATTTTGGTGCTCAGATGTTAATCAACAGTCCCTAGGGCATAGAATAAAAGTGGCAAATCCATACATATCACATATCATACAGCTTATGATGAAGGATTTTGTTTTTATTAATTTAATGTTTTCAGGTTTTTTAAAAAAATGACATAATTTCAGACTTATAGAAAAGTGGCAAGAATGATGCAAAAATTCCTGGATACTCACAATTCAGCCATATTTGTTTTTTCCTCTCTCTCTTGCTCTCACACTCACTCTCTCCCTCCACCCCTAAAAGACTTCACAGTGTATTTTCTAAAAACATGACTTAGTCTGCATAACCACAGTAAAATACTCAAAATCAGGAAATTAATATTTACAAATGATGATTCCTAATTTCATCATTCCTTCAACAGTTTTTAGTTGGCTTTGCAGTAGCAAGATGAGAGCTTTCTCCTCCTTTTGACTCAGGGATTCTTACTTTATCTCGTAAGTTATAATCTCTTACTACCCTCGTTTATTTTGATGTTCAAATTGTCCCAGAGTTGGCCAATGGAAGTCCCCTTCAAACTAGGTCCTGTGTCCTTTTAACACGTTTTCTTCATTCTTTGAACACATTCTTTCTTTTTCACTTAAGATATTCTAGGCATCTTGTATATATGTACACAGACACACATGCACACACATGTATGCATTTCTAAATCTGTATTCTGATGCATATTAGAGTAAACTGAAAACAATAAAAAGGTCACTTGCCTGGAATGACCAAGGTAGGGTCCCTAACTGCTTTTCTGAGCCCAGATACCTTGCAATAAGTTCTTTCTCAGTGTGCTACCATCAGATCACCTTTATTCCTACAGACAAAAAGCCCTTGTTTCTTTTTTCTTTGTAAACCTTTTAATATCATTTGTGCCACAGTCCCAATTATTAACAGGAGGAAAACTGTCCCACCTTTATTTGAGGGCAGTGACAATTCGTTCTCAAAAGTTCTTTTGATATGGCCAGGGGGATGTGAAGAAGAGGCTATTTCTTCCCAAATGTTTGATCCCTTTTAATAAAACAAATGAACGGGTCAGGGGAGGGGCAGGAACAATTGGGATTAGTTTCTCCACAGAAAAGCAAATTAAACATTTACCTTCTGATAATAATTATCTGGTTTTACAGATGATGAAGTAGAGAGATTAACCGACTTGTTCAAAGCCCCTCAGCAAGTTAGTAGTGGATCTCAGGCTCAACTCAGCATTGATCCTTCAGCCCAGCGATGCTCAGCATGTGATTTATTTAGGAAGCTCCCAAGACCCATTTAGAGGATCCATGAGGTCAAAACTGTTCTTACAATATAACTGTGATGTTCCTTTCCTTTTCACTTTTTCTCTAATGAGTGTACATTACTCTGGAACTTTCCAGAGGTTATATGAAGAATGATGATGATGGCATCATTCTGATGATTAATGGAATATATGCTCACATATCCCACAATTCACTAAGATAATAGATTTTTGGAAAAATATGTGAGTTTTCAGAAATTAATTCAGTTTTTTTCTCATTATTTCTATCAAGACCTTACCATCTACATTTGTTTATATGAGCTATGACATTTATGAACCTTGTGTTTATCCAATGCATTATTATTTAGAAATCCAAAAATTAATTTTCTTTGGAAATTTCTCCTCTCTTTTCTTTTTGAGAAATACAACAAGAAGTTTGTATGCTTTGTGGTCTTGTTTTGTGATAAGTGTCTAAATTTCTCTGTTTTACTTTGTTGTGTGTAGCTCACACATACAGACACTCTTCGAGGTCCTCTGTAATTTTTAAGAATGTATGGGGGCCCTGAGACAAAAAGTGTGACAGCTGCTGCTCTAGGCTATGTCTTTTTAGTGTGCAAATGCCATGTTTATTTCAAACTTTGTATTTTCTTCTCTTCACTTCTATGACAATCATAAAGCTACCTCTGACATAGAATGGAATTGCTATGAAATGACTATTATTCTAAGGGAAAAAAATCAAGGAGACAGAAGAATACCTAAGGATAGCATCAGCAAGGTAAAACGAAAGGCTAGTTAAGCTAGTAACTAGTCCACTTGTAATGGACTGCATAGCTATGTAATAGACTTCATTTTGCTGCAAGCTGCTGGGCCTCCCTTCCTTAAGCCAAGGACAGGGAAGCAGCCTCGCCGACAGGACCGCCATGCTCGGGGAAGGGTCCTTCCAGGGCTCTGACTACAGCTCAGCAAGTCCTCACCTGTTTTGCCAAGAGGCAAATGAGCCTACCTCACTCCTGTTGTCTGATCGAGTGGTGTTTATAAGCTAAGAAACTCTCCAGGTGTTTAAGCAAAGCAGTGGCATTTATAAGATGGCAATGCAAGTTGTTAGAAGGCAGCTAAATGGCTAACTGCACACGATGTAACTGTTTGATAATGAAAAGAGGAGAATAGGTTTTGCTTTCAGCCAGACTTTGTGAATCTTGGCTTTGGGACCAATATCCTGAAACATTGTTGTGTCACAGCTGGCCTGTTCTCTGGGAAAGGGAGTGTCCACATAAGTTCACTGCGTTTTAAACAATAACATGCAAAGCACTAACCCATTTTGATGAGTTAAGTATAAATAAAGCAGATGGATCAGATTAAGTTCTCCTTCCCCTGAATCAGCACCTTTTTCTCCATCCTTCCTTCCTCTCCTCCTTCTTTCCTTCCTTCCTTCTCTCCTCCCCTCCTTCCTTCTCTCATTTTATGTCAAGGGAAAAACGTACTTGGCCAAAAATCATTGTCCCAAGTGCCAAACATTTGCAAATACTTTCAGATGTATGCTAAAGACAAAGTGCAGGACATCTAGTCCAGCTGGGTCTCCTAGCACCATACCTGATGGAAACACACCACCCATGTCCTTCCACCTTTCCAAACAGCAGAGTGACTTTGCATGCTTGCTCCTTTTCTTCCCATTCCTGAACATTCAATAAATACAAAAGTTTGTCTTACTTGCCCAATTCCAATAAGCAGCCTTGACTTCCAAAACTGGTGATGACATAGAGCACAAGTAGCAGAATGGCTGCAGGACTCTTGAGGGACACTGGATTCAAAATGACCTATGCTACCAGCACACGCCAGCTTGGACATGAAGCCAGTTAATTCAATTTCGTCTCACCCATTCCCCTCGACCTTCAGACTTTTCCCATGACCTGGATTCTCTTTGTTTCCCAAACTGACTACATCCATATAATCATCTTCCTGGAAACATGGGGAGGGACAAAAAGGGTCTGTGTGTGGGAAGGGCAGGTGAGCCAGGCAAAGATTACCTAAGTCCATCCTTTAACCAAATTCCAGTGAATTTTTACTTGGTTCATCTATGTAATTTTGCTGTATTTGTGAAGCACAGAAATATTTCAATTGCTTCCTCTCCTTAGTATTTGTGGTGCCTTGGCTCTGGGTTTGGGGTTGGTGTTTTTATATTTGGTGAGATGGGCCCCAGAGACTCTGCTAATGTCCTGGGAAGCCAGTTTAGAGTAAAAGATCTGTGACTGGTAATGCTCGATTTGGTTCTAATTAATTATTCTCCTCCTTAGACATTGCTCAAGCCCCATCTAAGCCAAACCAAATCTTTAAGAAATCCTCACAAGTAGCATCGGGGCTTGGTATGTCAAATCATGGGTAAGTCCAATAAACATACAAGCCACAACTCTGGGCTCCTGATTGAATATAAATTTGGAGCAGAGTACTCTCAAAGGCCCCCAATGTTAGATATCAATGTCTTCTGCTAAAGGGCAGCAGTGGGATTGAGGACACTTATTTTCACCCTCAAATACCAACTTACCTTTGTGACTGCTAGAAGTCTTTTCACTTCTCGTTTCTTAATGAACTGAAGGGACAACAAATAAGTTTACTATATTTGTGAGAAAGAGATCCTTAGTAGCAGCAGTAGGAGTAGGAAGAATAAGAGTAGTAGTATTAAAAATGATTGATTCTTAGCAGACAGTTTAGAGACTACTGAAAGCTGCTCTGAAGTTCAGAAAGCTAAGAGTTTCCCTACTCCAGGCTCTTCTGCAATGAGGGGCTGCCATATAATGTACTTGTGAAGTCCCATGCCATGTGAAGAAAGTTCTCTGGGGAGTGAGGAAGTCCCTGGAGAAGCTTTTCTTCCTCTCTATAAAAGGAATGAACAACAAGGCTCCTGTGAAATTATCCTCTTCCCTACTGCCTTAAATACCAACACCTGGTTTAAAGTGAGGTGGCTATGTTGTGACTATGAGAGAAAAGTCAAGAAATGACAGCACAGCCAGACCTAACCTTGGCTACCACATCTCTCTGCATTCCTTCTTACCTGGGAAAAACAATCACCAATTCTGTTATCTCTTGACCATCCGGAGCTTTAGATTTCTTTTGTCTGATATGCATTTTGCAGAAGTTACTGTAGGCATTTTTTTTTAAGTCTTAAATCACTTTGTAAACTATAAAATTCCACACAAATGTAGGCAAGGCTTTGTTTGGGAAGGGTAGTGGACTGGATCATTCATATTTTTTCATCCCTGTTCGTAAGTATTAATTGTGTATCTAATATTCACTGTGCAATCCTTGAGTTTTCAAAAGCCCTTAAGGAGTTTATGATTTATTAAATGGCTCCTTCATGAAGTCATCTGATTCCCAATATAACACCACAGAGAATAAAACAAGGAATTATTAAACTATTAATTGCTAAATTATAAGATACTGAGGGCTAGTTCTATAGGAATTTGGATAATGAACTTTAATGTATATGAAGTGCTTATTATGTTCCAAGAACCATTCTAAGTATTTTGCATGAAGTAAGTAAGTTAATCTTAGGACAACCCCGTGGATAAATATATTACCTTGCACATTTTACTCACGGTAAAATTGAGGCGCAGTAGAGTTACATGTGTTGACAGCATTCACAGATGGTAAGTGGCAGAGCCAGAATTGAGTCCAGGCACCCTGGCTTAGATCCACCACTCTCCTGGGAACATCGAAATATCAGCTCGCTTTTTTCTAACCCTTGCTCCATTGCTTCCCTAGCTCTGTGACCTCAGGGGCAGCATTTATAAACATTCCTCTTTATTCTTTAAAATGAGGATACTATCGTACCCAATGAGATTGTTTTAATGATTAAATCAGTAATGTTTGTAAAGCACCTTGTGTAGCAACTGGCACACGGTGGGGGCATAATAAACAGTCATCATTATTGGTCTGGTGGGATAGACTGGAAGCCTCAATACCGTTTCCATTAGGGTGAAGAGGTAAGATCATCCTCATACGGATCTCGAAATTTAAGTTAGACCCAGAAAATAGTCAAATGTTTTTAGAAAAATTATGTCTAGGCTACTGTTTCACAATGGGTAAGATAAAAGTTATGTTAACTCTCTCAGGAGACAACTTTTTCTGAAAACAATTAACATTTACCCTGGTGTGAGTGATTGTCAGGAACACTAGTAAGGAAATTAGTAACAGTTCAGCCAGGTAGAGGGATTGAATAGCACGGGAGTCATAATTCATTTATTTGACAAATATTTATGAAGGACTCACCAATGCCATATTTGTTCTGGGTGCTGTTACCCCTCACCCACAGCAGAGTTTATTAAGGTGCTAGTTTATTAAGACTGTATAAATAAGGGTCTTGCCCCTCAGAAGTGCATCACTGTTTTCCTAAAGCAAAGAAGGCTGGAGTAGGTGTGGAGGGGTGCGTGGATTTTATTAATTTACCTTGTTAAATCAGATAGGCATTCACCCCATAAAAGCCTGAGAGAATGAGACAAAATGGTCAAGCTTGGCATAAAAAGAAAAATGGGTTTCTGAACATAGGTCTGAGATATTTCTCAAAGGACAGGTCAAGATGGGTCATAATAGTGGGTGACTCTGACATCTATGGGCCTCAGAAGGAGAGTGTATTCTAGGGAAATATCCCAAAAATGACAAAGACAGCTACTACAGGGGAATCGAGGGCATTTGAATAAACCACCTATCTCATAAGGTAACTACGGGCTAGCAACCAGGAGAGTGAGTTCTGAGGATGACCCAGTGCTGGCTCATCAGGAAAAGCCAAAGTTCCTTGGACCACTATGGGAAGACATTCTCCTGCTAAATGGTAGCTTGGAACCAGCCCTCGTTATAGAGGGATAGAGGAAGAGTGGCTGGAGTCAATGCAAATGGCTCTCATTTGTATTCAATCAATTCATGTCTCTAACTTCTGCCTTCATGTAGCTAACGGGAAGGGGCACAGTTAGAGCTTCCTTCTCTTAATCCTCACATTGGGGGAGCTTCAATTATTTATATAGTAATCAATTCTGAACAGAGAACAACTCCACTTAATAAATGAACAGGGGCTAAAATGGGCCTTATGGCAACAAGTCACAGTGCCAATTTAATAGAGGCCAACTTTGGGTTCTCCATCTCCACCTCCAGGAAGAGAAAAGATGCTGCATAATTAATTGAGACCTCTTTTACCCCCAAGCTTCCTTCCTTTCTGTGTGAGACCATATATGTGTCCCGGTCTTGGGGGTACCTGACTTGGGGGATAACTTTCTGGGCTATTCCTTTGCCCATGCTAAAGCTCTCTCTGTCCTCTTTGCTATTGCAATCCAATAACACTCCTCTCTTAAGGTTACACATTAACTGTTTTGAGTAGTCACTGTTCTAGCCTGTTTAGATTTTTTTCATCCTGAATCTTTCAACAAACGTACAGCCACACTTCACAACTTGGTGTCACCCACACAAATATGATATGTATTCCATTTTTAGTAACATGGAAACCTTTAATAGAAATGTTGAGGTGACAGGACCAAGAACACAGCTTGCTCTTGGCACTGAAGATGCTGAAGATGACCTTCCCAGGTAGAATCAATCTATTAACCAAAACATTATGGCTAATCAACAAAGAATGAGTCAGCCTAACCATAACGTCATTTTCTACACACTTCTTTGTCTTGTCTCATGGAATATTATCAGAGATTTTGACAAATCTAGATTTAGACAAATCCGTTCCTCTGATTTATGTATTTAAGCAATAATGCAGCATTTGTTTATTAAACACCTACCATATATCAGACCCTTTCCTACAACACAAGATTAATGAAAAGTATTAGACCTACTAGCATAGTAATGCTATAAAAAATGAAAATGTCTCTCATCTGTCATCACTTGTTTTTAGTGAACTTGTGAAGGCTCCGATGCTCATTTCCCCTTTTTGTTCACAAGTTGGAAATTTTAAAATTAATTCCAAAACTTCTAAGAAATGGATATGAAGATCACCAGCGCCTTTCCTATTGTTTGGTTCCCAGAACATTTTTCTGTTTCCCACTTTCTTGTACCATTCCCATTCCCATTTTCCACAAAATTTTCCAGAGAACATTGAGAGTTCCACAACTGTTTGATGCATTCTTTCTCTACCTTGCCCTATAATTCACCCAGAATCAGAGACTGGAGACCCTTGACATGCTGTCATATGCTGTCAGAGTAATACTACAGAAATAGCACTTTAATATAATGCCACATCACTCTTAAAGAAATGTTATCATATAGTCTTCCTATTTCCCAGTGTGCAAGTCTCAAATTTCATTAGCTGACTTACAAGATGTTCCAGACATTGGTTTCTTCTTTACCTTTCTAAGCCATCTCCCTACTCTCACTTCCCAGTTAGTTAAGCTACATTTCATTGCCCATTTCTCTTTCTATACTTTTTCTCTTGCTATTTTCCCACACTGCAATGGAACCAAACTACCTTTTCTCTCTATTTAAATACAAACCCTTTGTTTTAAATTTTTCTCCTTCATAAAGTCATCACCTGATAATAACATTCCACTTTGATTTATCCCTTCCAATACCAATTAGTTACTATATGGTTCAACAATTTTTTAATTATTCCATCTATATAGGGTTTATTTTCTCAATTACATGGTAAATGCCTCAAAACATCTTTGTTTTGTTCCCTTTGCCTGGTAGGGGTTGAGCACCTATTCTATTAGGTATAATAGCTCAATTGATATACAATCAAGTACCAAATATAAGCCATTAAATATAAAGAAAATTTGAAAATACAGCTTATCGGTATACTTGAAAATTTTATAGATAACCTCAAGTAGATCATACTTCAGATATTTTACTGCAATTGTCAATTTTCACCTGGTATTTTATTAATACATCACACATGACAGAGTCATTGCTATAACCCATGGTATCCCTCTTCCGTCCAGGAACATGAAAACTCCCCTTGGGACAACTGATGAACCCTTCAATTCTAAAAATTATATCTAAGCAAGAGGATAAGTTCTATAAGCCCCAATAATTGTCTCAAAAATCAATGCATTCTTACAATTTTGAAATGCAAACAGGCAAAGATAATAGAAACATTTTTTATTGGGTATTCAGGACCACTGAGTTTATTGAAAAAATATATGTATGTTGGCTGGCATAGTATGTTTGCTCAATGAGCTATTAATATAGGAAAGAAATTGAGCCTCCATGAACCATGTAGATTGGAATCTGACAACTACAAACATACCTAGTTAAAATAATTCTAAGTTATTCAAAATGTCTTGCCATGGAGTACTGGAAGTGACCTTGAATGAAAGCTTCAGGCTGTGCTCCGTGCACACTGCTGTGTCATAGGTGATGACAGGAGAAGACAGGAAAAAGAAAACTGTCTTGTGCTGGTGGTCAAAAAAAAATCACTGAGTAGCTTTAGAGATGGAATAATTTGAATTTAGATATTACAAACCCTTACAGGCAAAAAAAATCAGTGATGGCGATGACTGAACCAGCAACTCCCAAAGTATCTTAAACTTCAAATGCTTTTCCAATCTAGTTAGCCTCTTTGCTGAACTTCCCTTTACAGTCTTGTGTGAGATCCCTCGGAATTTATGGGCCACATACTTAAATAAAAGCAGAGACATTTGTTTTTTCTTGTCAATTGATGAACAATGGATTGATGTTCAAATATTAGATCTAATCTCTTGATCTCCTTAACAAATTATTCTAGTGTTTGTTTGGTTAGTTGGTTAGTTGGTTAGTCAGTTGGCTGGTTATTCAAGGACAAGATTAGGTTGAGCATTTATGGTAAACATTGAGGAACCCAACCTCATGTCAAATCTTACTTAAAAATCTTGTTTCAGTTTAACACTATCAATCCTGTTTTCCTACACCCTCTTTCTCTCTAAATAAATGTTTAATCTTGTCTTCTACCAATGGAAATTAACAGTTTGATTGTTACATTCTTTATATATTAGACTCCAAATTAGCTGAAGCCTCCAAATAACAAAACCCGGTGGGCAAATGAGATTTCCTAATGAATTAACATAAAGAAGAAAACAATGAAATGGTGCCAGATGGTATAAAATGGAAATTTACACTCTATGTGGAAATTAGAGATAGGTAAGCCTAGGCAGGAAGTAGCTATAGACACCCACATCTAGAGACACAGATTAGATTTAAGGTTGTGTGCATGTGTGTGTGTGTGTCTGTGTCTGTGTCTGGGATGAGAATTGAGTGAGGAAGATGGGAAAGAAACTAATACATATTAAGTATCTAGTAAGTGCCAACTGTCACAGTTAAATACTCAATCTCTGTGCTTACAGCTACTAAGTCTATCTACCTCTGAAAGGTTGCATCTTAGTTGATCTAGTCTAATACTAATACTGGACTTGATCTTAGCCAAAAGGCCGAGAAGCAATTAATACTAATACTGGTAAAAAGATTTTGTCTGATCAGCCTAGGCAAAGAATTTATGAAGAAGACCCCAAAGGCAATCACAGCAACAACCAAAATAAATAAATGGGACCTGATCAAATTGAAAAGCTTCTGCACAGCCAAAGAAACTGTCACAAGAGCAAACAGACAGCCTACAGAATGGGAGAAAATTTTTGCGTGCTACAAATCTGATAAAGGGCTGATAACTAGAATCTACTTAGAACTCAGGAAAATCAACAAGAAAAAATCAAACAACCCTATCAAAAAGTGGGCAAAGGACATGAACAGAAACTTTTCAAAAGAAGGCAGAATAATGGCCCAAAAACATATGAAAAAATGTTCAACATCTCTAATCATCAGGGAAATGCAAATCAAAACCACAATGAGATATCACTTATCTCCAGTGAGACTGGCCTTTATCAGAAAATCCCAATACAATAAATGTAGGCGTGGATGCGGAGAGATAGGAACACTCATGCACTGCTGGTGGGACTGCAAACTAGTGCAACCTCTGTGGAAAGCAATATGGAGATACCTTAGAGAGATACAATTAGAAGTACCATTTGATCCCGCAATCCCATTACTGGGCATCTACCCAAAAGAACAAAAGACACTCTATGAAAAAGACACCTGCACCCAAATGTTTATAGCAGCACAATTCACGATTGCAAAGATGTGGAAACAACCCAAGTGTCCATCAATACATGAGTGGATTAATAAAATGTGGTATATATATACCATGGAGTACTATTCAGCTTTAAGAAACAATGGTGATATAGCACCTCTTGTATACTCCTGGATAGAGCTAGAACACATTCTACTAAGCGAAGTATCCCA
>RJWJ010024897.1:0-24427 GCA_004363605.1 Indri indri | reverse complement strand
TGTTTTTAGTTTTTTAGTATTATAAACTAATCTGTAGTGGTTATCCTTATACTATCCTTATACTGTGTGACTATTATTTTCTTAGGATAAATTGTCAGGTATGATATTGCTGGATCAAAAGGTATGCCCATTTGCAGTTATAGATATATGTATCAATTTACACTTCTCCAATACTATAAGAGAATGTTTCTTTCCTTACTACTCTCTTGCTTTCACTAAATAGCATCATGCTTTTTAATCTTTGTTACTCTGGTAGGTAAAATGGATATTTAGTGTAAACTAAGTGCTCCGTAAATATTTGTTGAATGAAATCGTTGTTTAATTTGTATTTATTTAATTATTGATGAGATTGACCATCAATTAAAGGGCTCGGCAAATTCTTTCTGTAGAGGGCCAGGTAGTAAATATTTTCAACTTGCAGGCCACACGGTCTGTGTTGCATCTACTCAACTCTGCCTCATTGTAGCAGGATAGCATCCATAGACAATATGTCGGTGAGTGGCTGTGGCTGGGTTCCAATACATGAAAAAACAGGCAGCAGCCAGATTTGCCCCACAGGCAATAGTGGCCCCTGATCTATGCGTGTGTTTCATGGCCATTTACGTTACTTTTATGAATTGTTAGTTTGTATCCTTTGCACCATTTATATTGGTGGATTTATTTTTTCTTGCTGATTTGTTAAGAACTCTCTTCCATCACAAAGTCACAATGTTAGCCCTTTGTCTTATGTTGCAAATATTTTTTCTAGCTTTTTATTTGTGTACTAACTTTATTTATGGTCACTTTTCCCTATAAATAATTTTACTTTTTATGGAATTAAATCTGTCAGTCGTTTGTTTTGCGGTTTCTGGGTTTCATGTCTTACTAAGACCTTTCTTAACCCAAGATTACAAAAGTATTATCCTATATTTTATTCCATTGGTTTTCTTTTAATTTTTAAAAATATTTGAGTGTTTACTACATTTCGAATTTATTTTTATTTGGTGTAAGAAAGGATCTAACTTTAATTTTTAAGTGGATAATCTATCATTTATCCTTTTATTACATACTGTATTCTTACATATATATAGGTCTGTTTCTGAACTCTGATTTTCTGATTTATGCCTTACGGATTCTTTTGTGTGTTATTTTATATGACATCTGTTTCACTACATTATCTAATGTATTATTGCTTGCATAGGAAATCTATTGAGTTTATATATATATACATATATCTATGACCAAATTGTTTTTATTATTTCTAATAGTTTTTCTCCTGAATTTTCTAGGCTGTCATATCATCCGCAGACAATGATAATTTTGCCTCTTCTTTTTCAAAAGCAATGCCTCTTATCTTGTTGCAGTGGCTAGAATTTATATGATAATGTCATATAATAGTGGTGATAATGGATATCCTTATTGTGTTGCTGATTTGAATAAGAAGGGCTCTTGTGTTTCATTGCTAGGTATGTTTGATGGTAATTTTTGATAAATATTCTATCATGTTTAGGAAAATTTCTTCCATTCCTATTTTTAAAAATAAGCATAGATGTTGAATTATCAAACGCTATTTTGTCATCTATTGAGATGATCATATAATTTTTCTCCTTTTACCAGTTTATGTAATAAATTATGCCAATAGATTTCCATCGTTTTTGTCTTGGGATGAAACAACTTGGTCAAAATGCATTCTTTTTTTAGTTGTGTATCATTTTTTACTATGTTGTTGGATTATATTTGCTGATGTTTTATTTAATATTTTTACATTTGCATTCTTATAGAGGCTCAGTCTGATAATAATTTTCTTTATTTTTGTGCTGTCTTTGTCAGGTTCAGTATTAGGCATTTGCAAACGTGAAATGAACTGGGAATGTTTCTATGTTCCCGGTGATATGAAAAATGATATATTTAACTGTGATATAGTTAAAATGTTAAAATGACATAGAAAATATCTGTTTTTTGAGAGAGTGATGAAAAATATCTATAAACCCCATGGATCTAGTGCACTTTGGGGAAATAGATGTTTGACAACCTAAACAATTTCATATTTAGGTTTTATTCATTTTAGTTGTTTTACTCTTCTTTCAGTCAGTTGTAGTAACTATACTTTCTTAAAAAATCACCCATTTTTGGCTGGGCACAGTGGCTCACACCTGTTATCCCAGCACTTTGGGAGGCCAAGGTGAAAGGATCGCTTGGATCAGGAGTTTGAGACCAGCCTGAACAACATAGCAAGACCCCTCTACAAAAAAATAAAAGATTAGCTGGGTATGATGGTGTGTGCTTGTAATCCTAGCTACTCAGGAGGCTGAGGCGGGAGGATTGCATGAGCCCAGGAGTTTGAGGCTGCAGTGAGCTATTGCACCACAGCATTCCAGCCTGGGCGACAGAAAAAAAGAAGAAAAGAAAAGAAAATCTTCCATTTTTCTAGATATTCAAATTTACTGGCATAAATTTGTACATATTTTAAAATTGTCTCTAATCTATGACTATATTCTGTTCATTCATTTATTTAACATATATTTAATGAGCATCTGCTATATATGCTGGATATTGTGCAACGGTTTTTGCCTTTCATGTCATACTTGATGGCAAACAAGATAGACGAGATGCATGCTTCACAGAGTCTACATTTCAATATTGTACATTTGTGTTTTCTTTCTTGGATACATTTTTTCGGTGTTTGTTTTATTGATAATTCCATAGGAAAAACATGTTTTATTTATCATCTCTGTTTTTATTCCTAACGCATTAATTTCTTATTTTATTTCAGTGTTGTCTTAAATACATTTTTATGGGAATGTTCAAATATACATATACATAAAAGTAGAATGGGTCATATAATAGATTTCCAGGTACTCATCAGCTATCTTCAGCAATGATCGACCAGGGCCAGTCTTGTTTCATTTTTAGCCCCGAACCTCTACATTTTTCAAAGCTAACCCAAAACATCATTTCATCCTCAAACACTTCAATAAGTGTCTCTACCAGATAAATTCCCTTTTTGAAAAGATAAAAATAGCATCCTAACTCCTAAAAATTGACAATAATTTTTTAATATTATTATCTGACATCAAGTCAGCATTCAAATTTCTACAGTTGTCTCGTAGCTGTCTTTTTACAGGTGTATCAGGACAAGGTCCACAAATTGCATTTGGCTGACATATTTCTTTCACTTTCCTACTCTTTATTATGAAAATTTTTAAACACACAGAAAAGGGGAAAGAGTAGCACAATGAAAACCTGTGTACCCTCCACTAGATTCAATATTTGTTAATATTTTGCCCAAATTGCTTTATTTCGCAGTGTCTCTACATGCACATATATATGTTCCTGTACTATTTTAAAGTAAGTTGTAAACATTCTGATATTTCAGCATATTCCAGTAATGAAACAATCCCATAATGCTATTATAATTATTAATGATTCCATAACATCATGTAATATCAAATTCATATTCAAATTTTCCCACTTGCCTCAACATTTTTAAAAAATAATAACTGGATCATGTCAAAAAGCAGGGAAGCCAACTTCAAGGGGGTTAAGTTGGGGGCTTAACCCTTCTGGTTAAGTTGGGGATGATTTGATCATCAAAATAAGTAATGAATAAATTGAAAATGTGATGAAGAATGGGATATTTACATAGTTTCAAGGCACCTTCTTGAGTAAATACTTATTAATTACAAGGGGATAAAGAATAAATAAAATTACAAGAAGCCCAGAAAATACTTCTCCAAAAGAAAGATTATTTTTGTTTTAGCTGTTTTTCCCCCGAATCAATATCCAATTAAGTTCACACATTGTAAATAAATTATCTCTTTAAATCTATACCAGTTTCTTTTATCCTTTTTTCTTGCAGTATATTGAAAAAACATTTGTTCATAGAACTTCCCACATTCTGAATTTGTCAGCTCTATTAACATAAGCATCTTTAGTTTTAACTGTATTTCTTGCACAATCTAGTGTGGAAAATGAGTTAAATTTAACAAAACTTAACAAAAACAACATTGTTTTTGAGGGTTTTTTTAATAGTAAAATTTCAGACATATACCAAACTGGATGAAATAGCATTGTTTGAATGTGCTTCTTTTAAAAAGCGTTTGGTGATTAATTACTTCTAAATCTGTTGCTTTCTAAGAACTAGTCTCTGAATTCAAACAGTTTGATTTTCAGGTCAGTTTGTGTTTAGGATTATGCTCAAATACCTACTATTTGGATTAAAGAATACTGCATTTTACAACAATAATTTTGGAAATGAATTCTTCAGGGAAGTGACCCATTGTTCTCCTATAAGCCAGTTTTAGGTTCAACAGTCATTCATTAGGTTATTCTTGGCAAATTAGCAGGTCTTAGTGGTTAGGTTAACCAGGGGCATCAGGTTAACACTGATAGCAGTACACTGGCTTCCTCTGTGCCCTTTCAGTGTGGACCAGAGGAACTTTATAAGCAATAGAAGAACAAATAAAATCACATTTGAGTGATGAATACTTAAATTGTATCTTGTTTTTTTTTCACTTAGAATCTTTTTGATGACCGCCAATTCTTTCAGTTTTTATGTCTGAAACATTCCCCAGGGTTTAATTCCAGTTTAGATTCCTTTTAAGGTCAAAGTAACTACTCTGATTGCATTGTCATAGCTTTCTGTTTCTTTTAAAGTGCATTTCACACTTATTGTCAGAAGTTTATCCAATTACTTATCATATTGTAATTGAAGGTGAACTTTGAATACCTGTAGAGAACTCTTGTGGTATCACAAGTCATCATTCTCCTTAGAACAAACAAATTTAAGACTGAAGCTTGTGTAATTTTGAGGTCCCCTTGGGAAAAATAATACAAAATTGTATTTAAATTAGGTATGGAAATTAAGATTATTTAGAATGAAATTTTCTTTTTATGACATCTCTTTAGGCAACTTACTAGAATAGGTTACATGTCAATGCTTTCTTATTGTACCTTTTTGCTACCTAGAACCCCTGAGAGCTCACAGCAACCCCTGACACTCCGGGCAGGGGTCTTGTGCAAGAACCGGGCCCTGAAGCTCAAGCTGCTCATGGTGCTTCATGATAAACCTTCCTCAATCCGAATTGCTTAGCTTCCAAGCACAGTGGACTTGGAATTGTATTTAGTGTGACCTCTTCCATTGTAGATTAGATGAGAGGTATGTGGGGTTTTTTTGTTTGTTTGTTTTTATAACAGTTGGGACGATTTCATGGGTGGGGGACAGAGCAGTTGCACAGGGCCCTGGGCTCAGAAGGGCCCCACACTTGGGGTTTAGTGCTCTATGGTCACCTTCTTGAAATTCTTAATTTTTATCTTTGTATATATGCTTTCCAAGTGAAGTCCAAGGGGGAAATGTAGCATCATGCCGGGGCCTTGGAACTCCTGCCAGTGCTGCTCCTTGCTGACTACTGCATCCTTGGGATGGATTCTTGGTGATCTGCTTCCTGCCCCCTGGTACCCTGGCCCCTCCAGGCTTCTTCCTCACACCCCTCCTCCCCAACTCTGCTCAGTGACCACTGTTGCCCTCTGCCTGAGACAGCAAATGAGTTGTGCCAGCAAGAGGAGGCCCAAGTTCCACTCTTGCCCTCCATCCCCCAGGTAAGGGCCTGAGCCTGGGTGCAGGGAGGTGAGGGTTGGGCGCACACGTCCCAAGGCATCTCATCCTATGTCGTGTTCCACCCTGAGCTGGCAGAGCCACTGTGCATTTAGCAGGCAGCTTGAGGGGTCCTCGCATCCACCCCTGCGCCAGGTACCTAGTGTGTCCCAGCACAGAGGTTGCAATCCCTTGGGGGTGGTTTGGCCATTTGCTGTAAGTTGTGGCTGCAACCTGTGAAAAGGGAAGATAGACTTCCATACCTCTGGAGTCCCCCATTTTCATTTTGCATTGTGCTCTGCAAATGGTGCAGCTGTCCCTGATGACAGTGATTTAATACTTCCTTGCCCTGAGGTCCATGACCTAAGGATCTAAACATCTGGATGCCTTCTGTACATGTACATATGGCACATCAGACCATGATGGGCTTTGTGTAGGTAACAACAAACCAAAATCAATTAACTGCATCTGCAAACAACTAGTAGACTTCAGATGCTTGCCTGAATTTAACCAGTTTTTAAAGAATGTTTTGGGTATGCTCACAAGCCCTGATGAGATTGCAGGGGGTGAAATAGGTAACTTTTAAGACCTGGAAAATCTGAGATTCTAGAGAAAATGAACTAGTTCCTGGTAAAATAAATTATGATAGTCCACATAAAAGTGAGGTAGATATATAATAAATGTGTGGATATGGATTGTGTCTAAAATAAATATTAAGAGAAAAAAAGTTGTAGAACATTATGTAGTGTATAATCTCATTTGTGTTATAGAAAGGTATATACCACATTCCATCACGTGTATGGTTTTTCTCATTTTAACATCTCTGAAATCTTCTTTAGCATCTTTGAAATGTTTCTTGCTGTCACCAGGTGACTATTGTGTCATAATTTGCATTCCTCAAATATGCTGGACAGAAGTTTCAGGATAAGTATCAGCAGCGTAGAAGAAAATCTCATAGATGCCAATGGAGCACTTAAAAATAAAAGAAATCTTACACTGCCAATGTTTTTCATAGCACAGAAGAAAATATTATGGGGAAAAATAGGATTGTTGATGACTCTGAGTCAAAACATGATTCTGAAAAGTTGGCTTCTGAATAAGTACAATTAAAAAATGCCACAACCAATTTATTTATTTATCTTTTCCTTTTTTATGCATGCACAAGAGAGAAAACATCTGCATCAACATCTAAATAAATTAAAAAATCTCTTACAATAAATAAGAAGATTCTGATTACAAAGCATTGTGTCATCATTTGCCAGTGTTTTCTAGTGGTACATTAAATGATGGGGCATTTTATAATCCATGACATCTTAAAGGCAATCAAATACAATAATTAAAATGCAAGGTAAGCCACAAAAATATACTTAATATATTAATACATAGATATACATATAAATACATATTTAATATATTAACATATTAAATAAGCTTACAGATAAAATATATACATTTCTGGGAGGATACACAAGTTTCTGAGCTGAGAATGAGATGAGTCAAAGCTTGTCAGGAACTTTGTCCATTAGTAGAGGTGTATTATTTAAAGAGGAAAAAACCCAAGGAAAAAAAGTGGACTAGGAGCTCATGACTCACTTTTTCTATATGTGCAAAGTATAACTTCAAAATAATGAGACTGGTCCCACAAGTTAAGCATTAAATCACTTTCATCACAATGCAAAATGATAATTTACGAGGAAAAAAAAAGAAGAGAAAATATTCATTTTGGTGAGAATTGCACCTCTGCTTAGAGAGACCATTGACCCTACTGGGAGATGCAATCTCACACTTGGTCTCATCCAGCCAGTGGAATAAAGTTCTACCAATCCAGGCTGGAATATCTCAGGGACTTATGGGAGGTTTGCAAACTGTGTTCCTCGAACCTCCCCCCTCCACCAATCAATGAGCTTGGGTTGTATTTGTTTTATGGATTATAGTTCCACATAAGATTTTATATTTGAGAACAAAATAAAGGTTCTACTTTTTCACCAAAACAATGACAGCTACCCTTTACGTGGGCTAAGGTTGCCCAGAGGTGAAAGAAGGGATGATAAATGTCAGGAAGAGTCAGAGTTACACCTGGGGAGGCAGGAGTATTTGTCAACTCTGAAAGCTGAGGGGACTGAATGAGAGAGTAGGTAGCAAGATGTGAAGTGGGTAGCTCCAGGGAGAGACAAGGAAGAGGTGCTCCTCAGATGTCTGGGATGAGTCTGGGATGAAGCCTGTCAACAGTCTTGTCTAGGGAGGTCTTTTCAGTTGTTAGTCTGTCCTTGTCCACTTGACACTGCCACTTCAAGGAGCCACACTGAGCTGGACAAAAGTAAACTTTCCTTGCAGTTCATGTTATATACAGACTTTGAGGATTATTTAAGTTCATTTAGTTGAGGTATTACCTTCTTTTCACCTTGACTTTCTGTACTTATTCTTTAGTGGATGTACCAGTTTGCAATCCCAAGGCAAGTTATTAAGAGCCCAGGCTTTGAAGTCACACAGACTTGGTTTATGGTTCTGACACTTAAAAAGCTGTGTGTAGCCTTAAGCAGGTCATGGAACTTTTGAGGCTTGGGTTCCACGTCTGTAAACTGGTAACAGTGATCCCAAGTTGCTAAGGTTGCTGTGGGGGTTAAATGAGATAATGCTTGTAAAGGGCCTCACTTAGATGCTCAAGGAATAATACTGCTCCCATTGTTCAAGCGATACACTTCAGTATTTGTCCATTTATCTCCTTGGATGTGTTGCAAACTGAAAGATGCACAAAAATTGAATAGTTTCACCTTCGGAAGGACTTAGAATTCCTCCTCTGTCATCAAATTACTTCTTCTCTCTCATGCCATTGCCATCCACTTTTTTTATCCATCTCCTAGGACCATAGTAATGATAAAATGAGGCAATGAGCACTTATCATCATACTTGGCAAACAGTAATAGCATATTAACTGTCGGCTATTATTGGTAGACAGCCTAGAGGACAGTGGCTGCCTTTGGAATAAAGCAGGTGTGGGTTTAATTCTTGGCTCTGCCACTTATTGGCCACGGGACATTTGGCAAGTTACTTCACCTCTCTGAGCCCCAGTTTCTTTTACAGATAATATAAAGTGAGGATGTTACTGGAACTAATGTCATACGGATGTTGTGAGGATCAAATGAGATAATACATGTAAAAGCCCTAGCATAAGACCTGGCATGCAGTAGTTGCTCAAAAATGCAAATATTAACTGTCATATAGATGCTGAGGGGTCCCTAGGTATTTCACCGAAAGTGAAAATGAGGGGAGATGGGGCACCCTGAAGTGGTGTTGCCTTGCAGACTGGGCAGACGGCTCTGCCTTCCTTTCTCACTTCCCTCTCTAATTCCGATACTGTGCTATTAAACATTATGGCCACAGGGCTATTAAGGAGTTTCAGGCTATTTGCATTTCCCATTAAATGGCTACCTGGTCTGCTCTTCTTTCTGCCTCTTTCCCCACTGCCTGTAGCATCTTTCCCTGCTTGCAGCCATACCGTCCACCGATTCCTTCTCCCCGATATGTTACTTCTGATTGTTAGGACAACCAAACCAGCTAGCCCAGCTAGTTGCTGGATTATATCAAAAGAGTGTTCAGACTCATTTAAAAATGGGTAAATTACCAGAATGTACATTTCTCCAAACAAGATACACAAATAGCCAATAAGCAGATGAAAACATACTCAACATTATTAGCCAACAGAGAAATGAAAATCAAAGTTACAAGCCACTAGGATGGCTAAAATGAAAAAGGCAGATAATAACAATGTTGATGGGGTTGTGGAGAAATTGGAACCCTCTTACATTGCTGATGGGAATGTGAAATGGTACAGTTCCTTCCTTTGGAAAATCTGTCTGCTGGTTACTCAAAAGGTTAAACATAGAGTTTGCACGTGACCCAGCAATTCCTTTCCTAGGTATATACCCAGGAGAAACAGAAACATATGTTCACAGATAAACTTGTACAAAAATGTTCACGGTAACATTATTCATACTAGCTATAAAGTAGAAACAACCCAAATGTCTATCAATGAGGAATAGATAAACAAAAATGTGGTCGATTCATGTGATAGAGTATTATTTGGCCATAAAAAAGGAATAAAGTACCAATACATGCTTCAACATGGTTGGGTCTTGAAAACATGACCCTAAGTGGAAGAAACTAGTCATGAAAGACCACATCTTATATGATTCCATTTATATGAAATGTTCAGAATAGGCAACTCTGTAGAGACAGAAAGCAGATTTGTGGCTGCCAAGGACTGTAGGGTGAGAGAATGGGGGAGTGACTGCTTAATGGGTACAGGATTTCTTTTTACGGTGATGAAAATATTCTGGAATTAGATAGTGGTAATGGTTGCACAAGTATGTGAATATACTAAAAAACACTGAATTGTATACTTTAAAAGGATTAAATGTATGGTATAAATACAGCTGTTACAAAAATATATGAAACATTGTACAGGCTTTGAAAGAGGGCTGGAGGAGCCCATCCTTGAGCCAAAGACAGAGATGTGGAGCATGAACTTTGTAACCTCATTTTAGGCTCTTCAGAAACTTTTCTCCTTTCTGATTTGAAAGTGTTTTCTAGATTTCCGAGGCTGCCAGATAAATTATCTTCTGTTCAGGCCTGTGCTTTTGTGTTTGTTTTTGACTTATAATTTTATAAAACGTAACTACTGCTACCATGTATGACACTGCTCTATCCACTTTCTGTGTACCAACTTCTGTAATTCTCACCACAACCCTCAAAGGTAGGCATTACTATTAGCCCTATTTATTGAAGAGGAAACTGAGACAAAGAGAAGTTAAGTAGTTTGACCAAGGGTACACTGCTAATAAGCAGCACAGACAGAATCGGAACTCAGATGGCCAGCCTCCAGCACCTGTAATCCTAACCACTGCACTACATGGCCTCAATGTTAATCTTTACTGACATTATTTTGGGTGGGGTAGAGATTATAGCTGTGTGCTGAAACCGTGTGCTGATTCATAAACAACTGATCAAAGTAGCAAGTCACCAATTGAAATGTGATCTTGCCTGTGTGCACAGCCAAGGCAGTAGCATTAATACAGCTGCACTGGCTATTGTACCCACCAGTGTACCCTTTTTTTAGACCTTTTCTTTTGCTCCTCAGGTGAGGTCTTTATTAGGTCCTGTCCACTCTGAAGGCTGCTGCCCCAAGGCCATAGCTTTCTCCCCATATATAGACTGCCCTACACAACAAATCTCTGTGTGAAAGGTTGCACAAAAGAAGTCTGGAAAAAGAAGTGCCTTAAAATGCCCAACTGCAGTGTTCTGGCAAAAGGACTAATTGGCATTTTTATTTCAAAGGGGAAAAATTGCCTAATAGCAAGAATCAGCGAGTAGTACCACCCATGCAAACTGTTCATTCTTGTTTCAGCTCAAAGGCCTCAAGTGGGGAAAAACGGCTCTTGTTTGCTCAGTGTTTTGTGTGGCAGAATCAGACTGACGCTGTTTAAATTCTATGCACAGGCCAATTAAAATCACTAAGCAGTTCTATCTTTCTTTTGTTCCATCCTTTTTTTCTTCAAGGTACTTTACACTACTAAAAATATGCTCAATTAAAACTCAAACTCCCACCACCTATCTACATTAAGTATAGAAAATGGGACAGGGATTTTTGCAAAGTCTTTTGCACATATATTTACTATAAACTGACTAGAAGGTTTAAGAGTTTTAGACATCTCCGAAAAACTGGGTGATTTTCTAAATTGAATGGAAAGCAGATGGCTGTGATTTCTACCTTAATTCATCCAGTTGACTAGTTGGGAGTAAAATCCTGCAGATGCAGAGAGCAGGAGCAGTGGGAGCGGAGGGGGATAAGAGTAATGGAGTTAGACTCAGTGGCAGAAATTTTCGTCTGGCACTTTGGGGGAAAGACTGACTTTTTCGATCATATATTTTAACTTATCTGTTCAATTTGATGCTTTTCTAATGTCTGGGGCAAAAAGAAAGTATGTCTCTGGAAGTGATTCTTTTCATGATGTCACTTCCTACGGCTCTGGCCCAGATAGGAGCCTCATAAATATGAGGCTTAAAATAAAGGCTCCAGGCCGGGCGCAGTGGCTTGCGCCCGTAATCCCAGCACTCTGGGAGGCCGAGGTGGGCGGATTGTTTGAGCTCAGGAGTTCGAGACCAGCCTGAGCAAGAGAAAGACCCCATCTCTACTAAAAAAATATAGAAATAAATTAGCTGGACAACTAAAAATATATATAGAAAAAATTAGCTGGGCATGGTGGTGCATGCCTGTAGTCCCAGCTACTCGGGAGGCTGAGACAGTAGGATCGCTTGAGCCCAGGAGTTTGAGGTTGCTGTGAGCTAGGCTGATGTCACGGCACTCTAGCCTGGGCAACAGAGTGAGACTCTGTCTCAAAAAAAAAATAAACAAATAAAAAAAAAATAAAGACTCCAGCTTGTTAGGGGATGGCAGGCAACATGGGTTGCAGAGGAGATTGTGTCCTTAGCATTTGTTGTGTCTTAAAATACAGATCTTGTTCAAACAATGTCATTCATCCAATCACTTGGTCTTTGATTTACATACTTCTGTGTCAGTGCTATTCCTTCCACCTGGAAGGCCCCACCTCACCTACTTTCCGTTCTCATCTTTCCGTGTCCAGATGCTACCTGTTCATCAAAGCACAGTTCAGAATCCAAATACCATTGGATTCTGCAAGCTAGAAACCATGTTTCTCTTTTTTCTTGAACCCCTGGAATACATTGCATGTGTCTCTGTCAAGGTGCTGGCCATTTTTCACTTTGTCACTGCTGCAGAGGATAAGTTTCATATCCTCCATAGTGGCAGCACAAGGACTTGATAAGTGCATTGAACAAATGAATGAATGAATGAATTTCAGGATAAAGAAATACACCTGAGTGCATGGTACTGATACTAGACTAGGTTACACCCTACCAGCCATTGGGAGGATGCTAAATACCTCCCAGACTTGATTAAGATGAGCAGAGGACAATTGGAAACTTCAGCAAGATTTCCTCCCTGTTAGCATAACCTGAAACTTTCCTCTCTATTGCCCTACACTGCCTGGTTTTTCAGTGCTCATGACCTCCTGAGAAAAGAGCAGTTTTACATAATGCAAAAGCAGCTGTTCCCCCTCATCCAGTGTCACCTCTTACAAGTGCCAGTTACACATGGTGCTATGTAAGGGCCTCTGAAAAAAGGAACACATAGACCCAGCCCCTTGTCTCTGAACACTGCATTGATGCAAACATATGCACAGACAATAGAATTAAACCATTCAGCTCACATGTGGGTTTATAAGACAGCATTTATGTCTTAGGTTGGTGAGTGCCTGGATGGGAAGAAAGGAGGGAAGCAAGTCCTGAATCTTGCATCCATGTTCAGGTACTGAATTTAGCATTCCATAGCCCCAAAGTAAGTTTTTACAATTGATTTCGATATGTCAGGTTTTATTTCATGTTATAAAGTAGAGGAAAAAATTTGGGGGATTTGTTATAATTTAGCAGTATTTCACTGCCTATGGCCCTCTCCCCCAATTTTTGAACATCATTAATGGAAAGAGAGACTATAAACATTCTCTTGTACTGTTCAGTTTGCAACAAAGAGCATTTGGAAGGTTTTTCTAGGGTAGGTTTGTCAATGATGATTTTGTGCTGCTGCTCACAGAAAGAACTTTCATTGATGAATGAAAGCACATATAGATGCTCTTTGGGTCAACTCCTTGCTCTCAAGGCCAAATACCTGAGATTCAGTCTCTATCAGGGATATCAATTGGCTTTCTGTTGGAGGATTCAGTCACCTTTTTGGCTGGTAACCAATTGGTATTAATATTAGCCTGAAGATAGCTTTGAATCCTTTGAGGATATGAAATCCATGTCTTCCATCCATCTATCCATCCATTCATTCATCTATCTAACAAATGTTTACTGGGCACTACTCTTTGCCAAACACTGTTCTAAAACAATAGTGAACAGAACAGATAAAAAAATCTCTGACCTTATAGCGTTTATATTTTAGTGGGGCAATGGAGTGGCAGAGCAACAGACAATGACCAAGAAAGAAGCATATAGTATGTCAAATGGTAAACACCATGGGAAAAAAAATAAAGCCAGGGAGGAGGGTAGGGAATGTTGGTGGTGGGGATAGCAATTTTAAATTTGTATAAACTATTTTGGAAAAAGCTGATACTTAAGGCAGTATAGAGTACTGGTTCCAAACATTAGCTCCGGAGCCAGAGTTCTTGGGTTCAGATGCAGGTTCCATTACTAACCAGTTGTGCAAATTTTGGCACAACTAGTGAAAAAGATATAGCCTTCAGCCTTAAGAGGGGGCAGTCTGGTGGAGGAGACTTGTAAATAGGTAAGAGACAGGGCAAAACAAAATGAATGTTTCATAGAGAAACAAGCAGCAGAACAGGTTGTGGGAGTTCATACTGGGGAATCAGAAAAGACTTCATAGAGGAATTTGAATTGGGCCTTGAATGGCCTTGACTAGATCTTTAATGGAGTGAGGTTTCAGGGAAGCAGATTGCCACTTAAGGTAGACATTCCTAAAAGCTGCAGTTGCCCCAAGGCAGAGTGGGCTACCTCTGGAGGTATCACCAGGGGTTTCTGAGCCTAGGGTGAGTGCCTGCTGGGCAGATATGTAGTTGAGTAGATTCACACATTGGATGGACTGCAAGTTAGACTTGGTGGTTCTGAATTCCCTTCCCTGAGAGTCTGTGATTCTACAATGATTAAAGTGCTGCAAACCAGATTATTTTCTTGTACTTAAGACATCTCTTCACCTGCCCTGTATGAAGTTGTTCACATAAACCGTAACTTCCTCTGAAGTTATAGGACAAATTAACTTGCTGGGACAAGTTAAACCAATCAAATCTCTGAATAATCAGAAATTCCAGATCGATGTGGTAATAGTCAGTGAAGTCTTATTGTTGAGTATTTTAAACAGGTGTAGGCTCCTGCATTTGGGATGGAGTAAAGGGCCCTGCAGCTGACTCTGGAAGACTCAGCTTATTTCTGCCTAAAGGTAGCTAATACAGGTGAGCTCCAAAACTTGAACTCAATTCTTTGTCTTGCTCCCTAGAGTGCGATCAGTAATAAAATCACTTATGAAGCCTCGTTTGTATTTCCTGTGTGTGATGTTTTCTCTATTACATTGACCATGTGTTGCAGAAGGGCGTATCAGTTACTGCATGTTATTATGTTCATGTGGCCTTGGGCCACTTGAACTTATTCTGTGTAGTTTTGCAAACCAACATGGCCATTGTTGTTGGAGGCAAAAAATAATGCTTTATAATGTGAGAGATTTATAGTCCATAGCTTAGTTAGAGAGCCCATCTTTGCTCAGTTGAATATGTAAGTCTAGTTCCATCTTCACTCTTTCAGGGATACTAGGCTGTCTTTATTTCTAGTACTAGAGGAAATAAAGTTTATTCTGCCTGGTATTTAAGCCTAATATATGGGCGCTGGCCCATGCTGCCCTTGCAGGTAGCATGCAGCTGCTTAGCTTCTCAGTCTTCTTGGTTCTGTGGTCGAACTCTCTTCCCTTAGTTTCGTTTCTTAGGTTGCCATTTTTAAATCGTTCCTTAAACCAGGTAACTTTTTTTTAAGTATTCCAAAATAGAGAACTTCACTTTCCAATTCAACTGGTACTGCTAGTAAGGGTTGTAGTTCAGAGAGGAGAAAGTCAAACTGATTTTTAAGTTAATATTCCTCATCAGTAACCAAAACGTGAAAACATTTGATATTGTGAGCTTTTTGCCTGGTTTTCCTTTCCTCATCACTCCTTCTCCTTATTCCAAAAAGGGTTTATAATGCCATAATGATTGTATTCCTCTTAATAATTGCATATGAGTTGCCAAGCTCAGGTTTTAAAGGTAGACTATCAAGGCCCAGAAAACTTAATTGAAAGTCTGTGGCATAACCCAGTGTTCTCAAAAGCTTCTCAAAATCAAAATTAATTCAATAAAATATGTGAAATAGCATTTGGGGTATGTGCGTGTAATGGTAAAGAAGGAGTTAATGACAAATTGATCACACAAAGATGGAGTTTTAGGGTTTAGAGAGGTGGAAGGTACTGAGAGAAAGGCAAGGGAAGAGGAGAGTTAAAAGTGGGGCTGGAGAAAGGCGGGGCCTGCTGGGAGAATCAGCATCATAGGTCAGACCTGCTCTTGGGTCCCCTTGCTTGGTTTCAGAGTCAGTCCCTGCAGGGAGCCAGATGTCCTTTCTGCACTCTTGCTTTCTAGCTTACCTTATTATTTATTTTCTTTCTGGTTCAAAGTTTAGAGCCGTTGACCTGGTGGCTCCTTTGCCTATGGTTGACTGTTTTGGTCATTAAAACACATCATAGTGACTATTTGCCACTCTCCATGACTGTGTGTGGGCAGACAGATTGGAGCATGGAAAACAACCTTCTTTTTTGGCTGAGAACACCTGAAATCTTCCTCTCACAGGAAAAAAAAAATGACACAGAACAAAAATAAACCCAACCAACCCTAAGCTAGATACTTTGTTATTCTTTTTTCAACCCTATAGGGAATAAATGAAATTGTTTTTCTCCTCCTTGCGATTAGCTATAAACTCTGCTTTAAAAGACAATACGTTTGCTCAAAAGTTGCTTTAGAAAGATGTTTTTCTTGGACAACAAACATCCTAATAAGAAACATGCTATGTGCAAATAAACTCATTTCTGTTTCTGGAAATCACGTTTATAAGCACCACAAATACATTTCAATTGATAAAGGGAGCAGTAGGTAAAATGTGTAGTCAAATACTTCCTGTTCACTACCGACATATACATATTTTTCTAGTACATTGCTCAATTGTGAAATCAGGGGCAAAGCATGCAATAAACATTTTTTTGCAGCAAATTTTAGAAAAATATCTGTAAAAAGAAGACCAAATATACCAATGTTGAATATTACAATGTATTTGATTAATTTTTTCTTCTTTTAATACAAAATTGTCAGATAATCTTGTCCTGCAAAAATACTACATTTTAAAATTCAGTGTGGTGCTATCAGGCACCCCCGGTCTCTTCGAGCTATAACTGGTACCGAGCTCGTGCTGCTTGTCAAAATTTAATGAGAGGGCCCGTTCTAAAATAATTGAATTTTCATATCAGAACGAACCAGGATTACTCAGACAATAAAATTGCTGAGTCCTGTACTGTTACCGGCAAATACCTTTTGCTTTGCTCATGAAATCAGTATGTAAATGTTCGGGGTTTGTATTTAAGGCATCTTAGGCATTTGGAGTTGTAGTACTAGCAATAATTTCAAATGGTGCCGGTGATAAGTAGCTGGTTTTTATAATGTTCAAAGTGTAATTTGTTTGGTGAATCAGGATAAGCATTTGGTTTATATTTTATATAAATGTTAATGCATTTGCAGTTTAATTATGTTTCTTAACTTTTAACATTTCAGAAGTCAAATTTGAGGACTAGTACATCAGATTGTCTTGCTTTCATAACATTCTGAAAAATGGGAGCACCCCTATGCAGTGAGTTTAAGAAGTAAGAGGTGCCTGTAAAGTTCATGATGGTATGTTTTGGGAGCTGGGAGCACTGATTATGAAGTGAGAGAAATGTCATGCTTAGGTGTGCCCTCCACCATAATGGTGATCTCCCTGAGACACAGCTTCGGACCTGAGAGCCCTTTATCAACAGCAAGGAAGACACCTCAGGGAGTGGCTAATTTCTTTCTTTTATGGTAGTTGAGATGGAGAGCAACTAATGAATAAAGCAGTATATAATTTAAAAAAAATTAATGAGCGTTTCTGTAACATTGCAATGATTGAGGGTATCAGAACAGAAAAGAGCTCTTTCTAGTGTGACAGAGAAAGTTGGTTTAAGAAACGTTATTTTCCATATTCTTATTTTAAATGATCTGCAGGTCTTTAGCCTTTAAGAAAATGTATACTCAATCAAAAGTTAGCCCTATAATTTGTAAAAGATAACAATGCTTGTCAAAAATCATGATTTTTTTTCACATCTCTTTCATGTCATGGCTTGGTTTAGTGGAAAGAGGACTGGATAATACAGCCTAGAGGCAAAAGACCTAGCTTTTGCTTTCTTTCACAGCATAGAATGTAAGGGTCATCAAACTACAGCTTGTGGGCCAAATTTGGCCCACTGGCTTTTTTTGTAAATAAAGATTTATTACCACACTCATTTGTTTATGTATTGTCTATGGTTGCTTTTGTGTTCCAAGGACAGACTTGAGTAATTGCAGCAGGGATCATATGGCCTGCCTGAAAAGTCTAAAATACTTGTGATCTGGCCCATTACAGGAAAAATTTTCAGCCCCCTGATTTAGTAGATGGCCTTGAGCAGGTTACTTCCCAGTTTTCATTGGTGGTGGCGCTGGTGGTGGTGATGATGACGATAGCTAACACATACTGAGCACTTAATTTTCCTGAGCACTTTGCACTTATACATTCATTGAACCCTCACAACAACCCTATATTATAGCACTGTTACTGTCCTCATTTTGCATATTAGGAAAAGGAAACACAGAGAGGTTAAGGGACATTCTACTCTCACTTGGGTAGTGAGTGGCAGAGCCAGGCAGTCTGGCTCAATAACTTATGTATACTCTTTTCATATTTTAACTTTTAATTTTGAAATTTTTCAAGTATACATAAAAAGAAAAGTATAACGAATCACAAAGTACTTGTTATTCAGCTTCAGTAATTAATAGCATATTGCAGTTTTTGTTTTATCCACTCTTCCTCTCAATATTTCTTACAATATTTTTATGTATGTAGAACAAATTTCCGACATCATGTCATTTCACCTGCAGATACTTCAGTACGTATCTCTAACAGATAAAGAGTTTAAAAATAGGTAACCAAAATGCCATCATGATATCTAACAAAATTCATGATAATCCCATATCATCTAATATCAAGTCCATATCAATTTTTTCTGATTGCCTTAAATTTTCCTTTTGACCATTAGTTTGTTTAAATCAGAATCCAAGCAAGATTCACTCATTGCGTTTGGAAATTATGTCACTACGTTTCTGTTGATATATACTTGTCCCTGCCCCTTTCTTCCCCTAACTCTGCCATTTATTGGTAAAGAAACCAGTTCATTTGAGCTGCAGAATGTCCTACATTCTGGATTTGACCAATTGCTTCTTTTTGGTTTAACTCGTTCCTCTTTTTCCAGTATTTTTTATACTCATAGTTAGGTCTAGATGGTTGATTGAATTAATGTGTGTGTGTGTGTGTGTGTGTGTGTGTGTGTGTGTGTTTGTGCATGCACACATTTTTTCTGAGACTCCTAGATGGTGCTGCATACTTCCTATCATATTGCATCAAGAGCCACATCACGAAAAAGTGATGTAAACTTTTCTCAGTGGGTTCAGGTGATGTCAGTCTGATCCTGCAATTATGAAGTTTTCCCCATCAACTTCTCTCCTAATCACTCGTCAATTAGTGATCATTTCCTAGACCCATTATGTCATAGCGAGTTGCAAAATGGTGATGTTTGGATATTTTTTCATTCCTCTGTCTATATTAGTGGCAATTCTTCCATAAAGAACTTCTTTTTTTTTTTTTTTTTTTTTTTGAGACAGAGTCTCACTCTTTTGCCTGGGGCGAGTGCCGTGGTGTCAGCCTGGCTCACAGCAACCTCAAACTCCTGGGCTCGAGCAATCCTACTGTCTCAGCCTCCCGAGTAGCTGGGACTACAGGCATTTGCCACCATGCCCGGCTAATTTTTTCTATATATATTTTTAGCTGTCCAATTAATTTCTTTCTATTTTTGGTAGAGACGGGGTCTCGCTCTTGCTCAGGCTGGTCTCGAACTCCTGAGCTCAGAACTATCCGCCCGCCTCGGCCTCCCAGAGTGCTAGGATTACAGGCGTGAGCCACCGCGCCCGGCCTCATAAAGAACTTCTTATCAACTGTTTGGTTACCCTTAAGTGGAGTTTGTACAGGAGAGGCATAAATGCTTAATTCTTATCTATTATTTGAGAATATTCATTGCTGCACCTTAGCATCTTAGCAACTTCTAATAGTGATCAATGATAATTTTATTACAGTATTATTAAAAACTTGTGGAGTTTTACATATATTTTGCTTTGATAGAGTATAGTACATTTTTAAATGCTTTAATGGCCCAATTTTTAACCAATGGGAGCTACGGGTTGACTTTTCTGCATTTTTGACATGACTCTGGTAGTCTTTGAAAATGTATTTACTTTCTTTTTCTTTTTTTTCTTTCTAAATATTAAAGAGGTACAAACGTTTTTGTTACATGGATCACTTTTTTAATGCTTGAGTCACAGCTATGAGTGTGCCCATCACCCAATATGTTTATTGTACTAGTTAGGTAGGTTTTTGCCCCTCCCCTCCTCCCGCCTCCCCACTGAGTTTTACTTCTCTTTGTGCACATGTGTGCTCATCTGTTAGTTCCAATTTAATAGAGAGTACATGTGGTGCTTGCTTTTCCATTCTTGAGATACCTCACTTAGGATGACAGTCTCCAGCTCCATCCTAATTGTTGCAAAAGGAATTAATTTATCCTTTTGTATGGCTGAGTAGTACTCCATGGTATACATATACCACATTTTGTTAATCCACTCATGAATTGATAGGCACTTGGGTTGATTACAGATCTTTGCAATTGTGAATTTTGATGCCATAAATATTAGAGTACAGGTGTCTTTTTGATAAAATGACTTCTTTTCCTTTGGGTAGATACCCAGTAGTGGGATTGCTGGATTGAATGGTAGGTCTTCTTTTAGTTCTTTGAGGAATCCCCATAGTGTTTTCCACAGGGGGTGTACTAATTTGCAGTCCCACCAACAGTGTATAAGCCTTCCTTTTTCTCTGCAGCCATGCCAGCATCTATTGTTTCCGGACTTTTTTTTTTTTTTTTTTTTTTGAGACAGAGGCTCACTCTCTTGCCTGGGGCGAGTGCCGTGGCGTCAGCCTAGCTCAGAGCAACCTCAAACTCCTGGGCTCGAGCAATCCTACTGTCTCAGCCTCCTGAGTAGCTGGGACTACAGGCATGCACCACCATGCCTGGCTAATTTTTTTTTTCTATATATATTTTTAGCTGTCCAATTAATTTTCTTTCTATTTTTGGTAGAGACGGGGTCTCGCTCTTGCTCAGGCTGGTCTTGAACTCCTGAGCTCAGAACGATCCGCCCGCCTTGGCCTCCCAGAGTGCTAGGATTACAGGCGTGAGCCACCACGCCCGGCCTGGACTTTTTAATAAAAGCATTCTAACAGGGGTAAGATGATATCGCATTGTGGTTTTAATTTGCATTTCCCTGATGATTAATGTCATAGAGCATTTTTTTATATGTTTGTTTGGCCATTTGTCTATCGTCTTTTGAAAAGCTTCTGTTCATGCCTTTTGCCCACTTTTTAATTGGGTTTTTTGGGTTTTTTTCTTGATGATTTGCTTGAGTTCTTTGTAGATTCTGATTATTAGCCCTTTATTGGATGTATAGTGTGAATATTTTCTCCCATTCTGTAGGTTGTCCATTTGTTCTGTGCATTATTTCCTTAGCTGTGCAGAAGCTTTTTAGTTTAATCAAATCCCATTTATTTATTTTCGTTGTTGCTGTAATTATCATCAGGGTCTCAGCCATAAATTCTTTGCCTGGGCCGATATCCAGCAGTGTTTCCCCTACATTTTCTTCTGGAATTCTTATGGTTTTATGCCTTACATTTAAGTCCTTTATCCATCTTGAATTAATTTTTGTGACTGGTGAGAGCTAGGGGTCCTGTTTCATTCTTCTGCATGTGGCTATCCAATTTTCCCAGCACTATTTATTGAATATGGCTTCTTTTCCCCTGTGTACGTTGTTGTCTGCTTTGACAAAGATCAGTTGCCGGTAGGTAGATGGTTTTATATCTGAGTACTCTATTCTGTTCCATTGGTTGATGTGTCTATTTTTGTGCCAATACAATGTCGTTTTGGTTACTATAGGCTTGTGGTATAGTTTGAAGTTCGGTAATGTGATGCCTCTAGATTTGTTTTTTGTTTTGTTTTGTTTGTTTGTTTTTGCTTAGGATTGCTTTGGCTATTTGGGCTCTTCTCTGGTTCTAAATGAAGCATAGAATTATATTTTCTAGACCTGTGAAATATGACGTTGGCATTTTGATAGAAATTGCATTGAATCTGTGAATCACTTTGGGTATAAGGATATTATAACTATGTTGATTCTACTGATCCATGAGTATGATATGTTTTCCCATTTGTTTGTGTCATCTGCAATTTCTTTTCTCAGTGTTTCACAGTTCTCTTTGTAGAGATCTACACTTCTAAATGAAGTGTAGAATTATTTTTTCTGGATCTGTGAAATATGATGTTGGTATTTTGATGGGAATTGAATTGAATGTGTAAATAACTTTGGATAATATAGACATTTTAACAATGTTAATTCTACCAATCCGTGAGCATGATATATGTTTTTCCATTTGTTTGTTTCATCTGTGATTTATTTCCTAAGTGTTTCATAGTTCTCTTTGTAGAGATCTTTCACCACCTTGGTTAAGCATATTCCTAGGTATTTTATTTTCTTTGTAGGTATTGTGAATGGTATTGAGTCTTTGATTTAACTCTCATCTTGACTGTTATTGGTATATGGAAATGCTACTGATTTGTGTACATTGACTTTGTATTCTGTGACTTTGCTGAATTTATTAATCAATTCCAGGAGTCTCTTGGTGGAGTTTTTGGAGTTTCCCAGATACAAGATCATATCATCAGCTGTGTTTGCTTTCTAACACAAGATATCCCAGGGCCATCTTGTACATTTTATCTTCCAAACTGAGAATCAGCTGTTTCTCCAGGAAGTTTTGCTTCCTTTTACTGGGAAATGTGATTGAGAAATCACAGTCTAGGTGCCGAGGCTGCTCATTGCTACTGAGTAGTCCCTGTTTCTAGGCTTTTTCGTGGAAAGAACTAGGAAATATGCACTTTATAGAAAGAGAAAAATAAATCATGAGGTCATTTTGATATTTCCAATGTAAGTATAGAGTGCCAAAATTTTTATTTTCTTTGATTTTATGTTTATGTCTGCTTTTTCTTATGCTGAGAATCTGAGTTCCTAGTCATATTAGCATACTTATTTGCCTTATCCTATAATTTACATAAGGTAATTAAAAATAATAATAACAATATTACTATTAATAGTAAGACAGTTTATGTTTTCTACCTTCTTAATCTCTGTGGTAAATGGCCTCTTCGTAGAATGGAAATTATAATTTTGAATCTACCCGAAGCTTCTGTGTGGGAACAAATGATCTATTGAGGTCCCTTCATCTGTGAGACATCTTATAAATCAGTATTTCTTTAGACAGTTTCCAAAATGTGTGAGATGGCTAGAGTACTTGTGTTTGAGCCAGAAGGTCCCAGTCCTAAGTTCTACACTAGATTTTGATTCAGAAGTTATCATGATCTTTTGGTATAATAATATATGCTCCTGCAGATACTATAAAGCAAGCAACTGTCATACAAAGCCTAGGTTTAGGGATCATATAGGATTATTTACATATTGCGTACTGTTTTCTTGTATACAAAACACCTTCTTATATGTCGTATTATTTGATCCTCATATCTCCCCTCAATGACCGGTATTATTATTATCTCTATTTTCCAAATGAGGATCAGAGGGGTTAAGTACTTTCCCAGAGTCACACAGCTAGTAAGTGGCAGAGTAGGGATCCAAACCAAGGTCTTTGGACTCATAACATAGCATTCCTTTCAGCACATCAAGATATTCAACATATTCTAGGATGGTGTCTGCAGCCCAGTAGTGGTGGTCCCTTTAACTTCTCTGGGAATATGGGGGAGAGATTGCTTTGGAACATTCTCCTGAACAGGGCTAATGGTCCTGTCCTTTGGTAGCTCTTAGGTGGCCAGACCTGGAGCCCAAGGCATAGACTTGAGTGCCTCTCGTTTTTATTGTTTCTGTTGTTCTTCCTTTCCCACTCCATTTGGCTGGTTAAGTTGTTTGAAGGAGGAGGAGGAGATCTGGTGAAACTTCTTCCTTCAAGTCAGAAAATTACTCTGCAGTAGCCACGCCTGACCTGGCATCTACTCAGCAGAGCACTGCCTGGGTCACCGTCCATTGTTGTTTGATGTGCAGATCCTGCAGTAGTCATTACAGGAGTCATCCTACTCTTTTTCCTCTGATGGAGGAATGGAGATTTCAACTCATTTCATATTGGCAATTAGCCAGAAAATAGCAATTGTTTTTCACTATTACCTAGTGCTACTAAAACACTATTTTCCTCCTTAAAACTTCTTTGGTTGGAATTTTCAAGTGGTTGAAAATTGATTTCAACTATTGCTCACTGAAAATTATTAAACCTCAGGGCAATATGGGGACTAACCACAAAATATGGCCAAGTGCATGAAGTGAAGCATCTGTATTCTACTAACTTCCTCTAAGGAGCTGGAGAATGTCTGAATTGGACATGAAAGGAGGAATCCTGGAATGTTTCAGGGTCTGCCATGCCAATTTTGTGCCTGTAATTTGGGCAAGTTAGAGGAGAGATAGGAATGTCTCCACCATGTGCACCTGCTGACCTAGGTAATAACTCACTTTGGAGGGTAAGAATTATTTTCTTCCCTGGTGCCAGCACCCCTCACCCTCAATTCTCACAAGGGATCTGGAATCAAAATGCCTGTGTTGAAATCCTAACTTTATCAATATACACCCTTGGGAAAGTTACTTAATCTTTCTGCATCTCAGATTTATTATCTGCCAAATAGAGACAAAATAGTACCTAGCTCTTAGGGTTGTGAGAAGCCAAGAGTAATGTCAATGCTTAGCATAGAGCTTGGCACATAACATAGCAATCACTCCAATGCCAGATATTATT